>NW_017547177.1:6989470-7030769 GCF_001854935.1 Bemisia tabaci
GGTGTCAGTCATGCTGCAAAAGTGCGTCACGTGATTTATGAACGCTTCCTTACGCACGATTTTGTGCTTGTCTAGACGTACAAAGAGAGGGGTAAAAAAAGAGGCTTTGATTCATGACAACAATGTTTCTGGTCCAGGCAATCAACGCATGCAGTCATAGAAGCCGTGCTTTGGTTCACAGTAAGCAAGTTTGATGAGTAAGACCAAAAATGTAGATATTCCGTATGAACTGAAACTCAGTCTTTGTGAAATACATTTTTCTCCGTGGATTTTGTCCTCCTCTAACGTTAAATTTTGCAACGAATCTTTTCTGCTCTAAATTGTGAGATCATGCTCCAAGGTAAACGAAAAATTCTAGCAATGTCCGACAAAACCAAGCCTCACGATACACAATTGCATATCGCACAAGTTGAAGGCAACAGGACATCTTACCAAACATGGCCTAATCCAACGTCACCATGGCAGGTCATTAGTCATATAAGGTGAGGTACTCTGCCGGACTAAGGAAATACACCGTTTGAACAATCGAGAGTTGCCAAATTCCCTCCGATAAAATGTTTCTTTTTGAGGAAAGTTATAAGTATTTTTCCTCAAAATTTTCACACTGTTTGGATCAAATTACAAACGAAATTCTCTGTAAAACGGAGGAATTTTTTTTTATATATTCCCATAAATTCGTGATTTATTCGAGGAAATTGGCAACGCCTAAATGCTCATATGGCGTTTTTCCTTAGCAAGGCAGTATTTTAACTGGTTAATTAGATACCTCAGCCTTCAGATCGGGTGATGATAAACCTATGGGGAGGGGAGGGCGTTGAGTCGTTAATTTTCATTTAGGCTAGATTATGATCCAGATCTTTGTGTAATTCTAATAGCAACACATAGTCTCAAAAAACAAAAAACTAAAAACCTAGTAACCCAGCACTTCCCACAGGATTTTGCTTATTTTTCATACCTGTATTGGCCTTTTATATATCAAAAGGATGTGCGATCATAATGTGTGGAAAACTCTATCAGTAGCTAAACCTCGTTAGCCAATATATGTATTGATATTGTGATGAAGAGAAAATGGTTACTCTGCACTGCAGGTTAACCAGTTTAAAATCCTGAAAAATGATATGCTGAAGGTATGCAGTATAAAATTAAATACGTCTGCCAGTTTAATAAATAGAGCAAACGACCTGACGGAAACAACAAATTCAAGGCTCATTCATGGCGCATGATTCACCCTTCGGGATGATTCAATGCACATCATAAGAGTTGAGGGTCTAATAACCTTTTCGTTCAATGCCCACTGAGAATTTCAAACTCATCTTAGTCCTCGTGATGATTATAAATGCCGGAAATCCTTTAGCAATGAATATTTTTCATTCGACATTTGCATAATGCTCAGATGGTGCCTAAATTATATATTCTAAAACTGATTTTCTAAAAATAGAGAGAATTCTGCGAACCAATAATATTAACACCGAAAGTTATTAAACAAAAGAAAGAAAAAGGCGTTTATGCATTAGTTTAGGACTCCAAACATGTGTCAAATAGGATAAAGGGCTATGGGGATAGGGGAAGAAGAAGAAGAAGAAGAAGAAGAAGAAGAAGAAGAAGAAGAGGAACAAGAATCAGACTTTTCTTCTATTTCACCGTGCTCCACTGTTTTTTTTTTGTTTTTTTTTCGTCCATAAAGGTACGAGCATCTTCTTCTTCTTCTTACTCATTTTCTTTTGCTTTTGTTTCCTCGATTTTTCTTCATATTTGTGGGGCTGCTGCCCTCCATTTTTTCTTCATATTCAATTTTGTTCTCTTCTTTTACCCAGTCTAAATCTTTATTTTTATTTCTCCTATTTCTCTCTCTTTGTTCTCTCGCAAAATTGTCACAAAAGAATCAATTTTTACGGAAATCTTAGGGTTCCATCTCTGATCAATACCTTACTTTTTTGTATGTATTCAGGGGAGAAGTCAATGTAAAATTTTCGTAAAAAATCCCTGACAGTCTCCTCGTAGAAGCACAACGTAGGATAAGGCAGGGCTGGATTAAGGGGGTGGCCATATGGGCCGCGGCTCATGGCGGCAAATCTAGAGGGCGGCAAATTTTGCAATTTTTTTAAAAGTAGGTATAAAAAAATATCGAATTTAGAAAAAAAATTACAAACGAGAAAAGGCGACAAAATCTCTGAAACCCTGAAAGTGTAGTAATTTTTAATTTTGTCGTCTTTCAGTGATACAAGAGACAGCACCTTTGATTAGTAGAGTTAAGAGAGAAACCATACATGCAATTTGGCCTGGAACGGAGCGGCGCAGAGAGCAATGATGACAAGGACTTGAGATGAAGAGGAGAAGCCATCGGCGCGGCGATCGGCATGTAACACATATCAGCGCCTACAAGACTGCACTGAATACTTCACGCATTGCATCAAACACAGTGTGGTCATTGCGACCAGCGTGAAACGAATAGCGCCTACAAGAATGCATGAATACTTCACGCATTGCGCCAAACACAGTGTGGTCAGCGTGAAACGCATGGCGGCGCCATGATGGCGCCTACAAGACTGCGTAAATACTTGACGCATTGCGCCAAACACGGTGCGGTCTGCTTGGCGCGGCGGCGGAAGTTAAAATCATTAAACCACATTCATGATTGCTCTTTCATAACTTTTTCGTTCATTTCTTATGAATAGAAGGCCTTGTCCACACAGAGATAGGTTTACAAAACTTAACTTTTGCTAGTAGTGTTGACAGGGCATCCCCCAAAAATGTGTTCAACACGAGTAAGCGCGTCTTATGCACCCCTACTCCTCTGGCACGTTCACTTGATGGTTTTTATTGATGTTTCAATACGAATGAGAAGGGGGCGGCAAAATACAGGCGGCCCATGGGTGGCAAGTAGGTAAATCCGGCCCTGGAATGGGGAGTATTAGGACTTTGAAGTGTACTTACGTCCTTTTAGCAGGGGAAACGACGGTATGTTTGAAATACTAAACTATGCGCATACAGAAATCTTTTTCCAAAACTCTAGATATTTCGATATTGATGGCTAAGAAACAATACTGCCTACCTGCAAATTAACGATTTGGCAGGAGAGAGTAGAAATTTCTCCATTTCTGTTATGTAGAGGATGGATTTGCTATTTTTTTAATACATTATAGCGCTTCCATGCGGAATTTGAAAAATACTAAACACCTGAAGAACGCGCGGCAAAGTCACTAACTCATTTTCGCCAAAATTGTCAGTTAGACAGTAATGTTCCTTAGCCCTCGATTTGTGGTTTGTTTAGTGCCATATCCAAATGAATCAGTGAGAACGAAAACATACCAACTCGGAAAAATGAAAAGAATCAAGACACACACGAAACCGGACAGTAAATGAAGAAATTAGTCTAAGAAAGAAATTTTCGGTGCCGAAATACAAGCACTTAATGGCATTTTAAAGGTCCAAGTTGGAACAGATGCGCTAACTTCAATGACTTTTATAAAAATTGACCGTCTCTTATGAAAATTAAGCAGTTTCGAGTTGCCGAGTTGGTGTGTTTTCGAACTCACTGATTCAAATGCGGATCAGTAACCAAAAAATAAGTCACCCGCGGAGCAGAATTCAATGCCCTATTAAACTATCTTGGCATCCAGTTTGCCTTAGAGTAGTAGATGTGGTCGTGGGTCCTCCTAGTCGAGATCAATCATAAATCAGCTCCAAGCAGATTAAACAACTTCACCTGCGCCAACGTCGTTCCGTAACACATAAGTTACTGTTTCCCAGTTCACGCCCTTCTTTATCACTTGTACTTTAGCACTTTGCCATTCCATCTCTTAAGCTGGAACAGACTCGCTATCATAATGACATATCCTGACTGGCTGGCGCAATTGGGAGAGTTTAAACGTATCACATTCAACGCAATCCATTTTCAGCTCCAGCGGGCTGATTTTTGAAATTGATAGACAAAGAGGACAATCTGAAAATAAAGCGATCCCATTAGTGGAAACAGGTGGTTGTAATGGACAAAAGAGGTATGTAATAGACAAACTACCGGTAACTCACGAGAGACCCCATAGTTAATCCATCAATCTCCTCCTTCACTACCCGTTTCAATCAAAAGGATCACTCCATGTTCCCCCATGTCTTCTTTGTCTATCACACTGTCTATCAATTTCAATAATCAGCCCATAGGCTGAACATTACATGGACACCACTTATGGCCTAGGATTTATTCAGAAGTACTTGTACTCCTTATACAGAGTGCTCAAGTGTTAAACCGGCAGCCTGCAATAACGTGTTCAATATTGGTCAAAATGAAATATTTTCTGTTTAAATGAAGTGTTTGGCTTCGTTCGTTGGCTAATCTTCTTCGTTTCTATAACTATTGTTGGCTTTATTCATGTCGATTTGAATGTTTGTGAGAAAAAAAATGCTCATTTTAGCTTTCTACGTTCGCCTCAAAAATAAAAATAAAAAAAAATTAAAAAAAAAAAAAAAAAAATCATTGTATCTTTAGAAAAATTCCGCAATTATACAGTTTTGAAACATTGACTTCTGTCTGATTTTTTATTTGATTTTTAAAATTATTTTTAACATTTCCCTATTCACAGTCTACTCTTTGATGTGGGAGTGTTTATGTAAAATTTGAAATTTTTAATCCCTCACCCTGAAGTTCTAAGGAGTCGGAAACACGCAAAACAGCTTTGGAGACTCAACCGCTCGGGTAGAAAAGTTAACCATTTCATGACTAGACGACTCTCTATTCATCCAGTCCAGTTAGCCATGGTGAAAAACAGTTTCTCTTCCAACACCTTTACAGAAAGATAATTATTTTCCCCTACAAATGAGCCTCGATGGAAGCAGTAAAATTTTGCGGTACATCTCCGGACTAGTGAAAACGAAGACATCAGATTGCTCCTTAATGATGATCTTCTGTTGATGCATTTAAGGGAAAGTCCCTGTATGAGAAATGTCTGGTATTTATTGACGACAGTCATACTTTTAATCCAGGTATCTCATAAATACGCAAATTAATGGTTTGAAGTGCAGAATAAACGAAGAAACCAGTGGAAAAGAGTCTTAATCTATAAGTTATTACCTTTGAAGATCAGCTTTGGCACATTTCTAACTTTGTTTCAAATTTTTACCCAAAATCAAACCTGAAATTTTCCTAACTCTTAATTTCACAAGTTTACTTAATTCCTTACTTTTATGGTCAACATCCACTCCCACCGGTGCTTTCAAGAAAAATGCCCGCACTTATGTACATTCCTCATAAAAATCTGCTCTCTGATGAAAGTGTACAATGCAAACAGGAAATAGACACATTCATATTAATATTCATTTTCTTCAACATTTTATTAGATAAAATTCAAGGAGGAAGTCAAGTGATCAGATTCAATTTTCCTGAAAATTCTGGAGCACGTCAGTCTAAATTACACTCTTACTGCTGCTTATGAAGTTTTGATAGAAATTTTCAATAGAACAATGGATGGAGAGTTATGGTGTTACTTGTACGTCCATAATCACAAAATAGTAAGATTCTTCTTATAATGGAATTAGGTAACATATGCCCAATTATTAAAAAAACTAAGTATCTTAATTGTTTCATTCGGCTGTTGATGTGAAACATCAAACACTAGAAACTTTTCTGGAAATTATGAAATATAGAGGGTTCTTCGCAATAAAATAAAACATACTCTTGGGAACTTAATCTAAACTTTATTTACAGAAAATGCTTCGTATAGAAAATAAAGTGAAAAGTATCAACAGCAATAAATAAGTAGAAAGAAAACAATACTGAAATTTATCAATGATCTATCACGGGGTTGACAGGGAATAAACATGTAAAAATATCAGCTGCTACGGTTTCAAAATCAATTACGTATACAATACCAAAACAGAAAATGTTATATAAGGAGTACAAAGTTACAAAGCTTATAAAAAAATTTGAAAATTATAAAAGGCAACTTCAGTAGAGAAAGACTAAAATCGCACGAGGAGAAAAAATTGTACGCACAGAGAGTAAAAGGAAAAATCTACTATGAATGAGTTGTAGGAATACAGATATTCTCTTTGAAATTCGGATATCTATATGAATTTTTTTCATATTTTATTTTAGATTTATTCGTATTAACTTTTTACTAACACAAATGATTTTCATTTTTTAAGTTGTATATTTTTTATTTTGTGTCAGTTTTATCAGAAATTTTCTAATATTTCATAAAAATTACATATATTTCTAAGCATACTCCTTAATTCGGAAGTTTTCTGATGGGAAAAGTGTACAATAACAAGATTTGTTGATACTTTCTTTCTTCATTTTTTCTTCATAAAAAAAAGGAAAGATACTATACAGGTGAGATTAAAATTTCAGAGGAGGACTTCCTAATTTTTAATCCTTTAAGATGTTTACAACCCCTTACAAAATAAGGGGACATCAGATGAAATCTAATTCTGAGCTCTTATCTAAGAGCCACAGAAGTGAGAGCTTGCAGCGTAATACTGAAAATAACAAGACTAGTTTATTCTTCAGTCATGAAGAACTGGAGTAAAAAATCTTTGACTGAATAAAAATGAACTTTTCAAATTTTATATGGTACAGAGTATATTCTCCTACAAATTAAGAACTTCCATGGCATTTATGAAACACGGAATCTTAGCTGCCAATTTGCGTAAGAAACGACCCGTTTTTTTAAGTCGAAGAATCCTTAGCTTGTAAGAAATCTGCACCGATAGATACAATTTCCCCTCTGGATTTAAAAGGGAATCATTTATCTTAACATTGGGGATGTTTGAAGAAATTTAATATGACTGGTAAATTTGATGTTCAAAAAAAAGGTGGTTTCTTGACGCTCTTCGACTTTAGTGGTAAATCTAGCAGTCTTTAATCACAGGCTGTGCCTCTCAGTGCCCACCAGGGTCATCGAACATTAAACAAGCAAATTACCACTAAGAACGTGGAAAATGTATATCAATCAGTTCCGAAATAATTTCGTCTTCTTCGTAAAGATGGTGTCTCTGATGAACACTAGAGGGCAGCACTACCGCAGTAATTCAGCGGTAGCCATAGCGCAGGTTTAGGCCGCATGACTTATCCTACGTACTGGAGAGAGTATGAGCCGGTGATGGGGTCAATGTTGGCTGCAGGGTGTCCTCTGAAGAGATCGTAGTTGGGTGGGGCGTAGGCGCTTGGTTGAGCCCAGTTCACCTGGGGTTGGGGTTGAGGTTGGAATTGAGGTTGGGGCTGAGGTTGAGGTTGGGCTACAGGCGCGGACCATGCGGTTCTGGACTGAGCGGGTGCGGACCAGCTCAAGCTCTGTCCGGTGGTTTGCTGAGGGAATTGTTGTTGCTGAGGGCGGAAAGCTGGTGCTTGCGTCACTGGAGCGTTGTTGAACCTGGAAGAATATCAAGTTCTTGTCAATTAAGTCTCATAAAAGCCCGGAGAGAAGGGAAATAGAAAGTATATTGTAAAGTCTACTCCATTTAGGATGAAAGTGGACTTTCTGATGAGGGTAATTTAAGTATTTTTTGCATTTACCATACTTTGGTGGATGGTCTGAAGGAGTTTTAGGTTTATGGTAACTGCAATCAGAACTTTGACTACCTTCGACCATAAGTCATCTAAATATCCGTTTATAATTCCCCATGAGAAACAAAAACAATCGAAAATGTTCTAATATGTGGGTATTAGAGAAGCACTCAGCAGTTACATTTTGCACTTAGATGACGATACACAATATAAAGTACAGAGACTGGCTCGGTTTCGAGGATTGCTTGCTCCAGGGCATCCGTAAGGTGGTTTTCTACATATCCTGTCTTCCCTCCCGAATACATACATAAAAGCCACTTTTATGGCACTCCTCGGCGATCTGCGACAGCCAGCCGCCAAATTCCCCTATCCGCCCAAAGCCCTTCAGGGAGTTGGCACCCCCCCCCATTTCCTCTAAAACCCCCTATCGCTACCCTTTCTTTGGGTGTCCCCTCCATCTCCTGCCAAGAGGAACCCAATCAAGTATCTTCTTCGGCATCCTCTCTTCCGTCATCTTGTAACATGACCATACCGGACAAGCAGTTGACCAATACTCTAATGTGTGTATGTATAAGCCGCTTTTAAGGCGCGCTAGGACGCTCTGCGACACCTACCCGCCACAGGAATCTGACATGGTCGAGAACCTCCGGAAGCTGGAATCTCTTCATCTCTTCACGGATACTCAATACTCTAATACCGTGTGTATTAACAGACTACCCCCGAGGCACTACTTTTGGTGAAATATGACGACGTTTAAATAAGAAACAATTGGTTTACCTAGCCTTGAGGGGCTTGGCCTGCTGGACGGGGGCAGCGGGGGCGGAGTTGGGGTCGTTCTTGTAGTAGATGCTGGGGTCCTCCCTGTAGGATCCGTCGTCGTAGTCGCTGTCGGCGAGGTTGTTGTTGTTGACGAGGGTCGGCGGCGGGACGTTGATGTCGGTGCCGGCCGGGTTGAATCCGCCCTTCTTGGAGGCGCCGTACTCTACGGTGCGTACTTTGCCGTCAGCGTCCACGTAACCGTACTTGCCGTAGACCTCCCCGGTCGGGTACTTGGTCTCGATCTTGAACGTTCCGTCGGCCGACTCGTAGCCGTAGCTGTATGAGCCGTCCTCATTCTGTCGGTTGATCTGCTTCAGGATTGGCACTGGGGTCGTTCGCTGTACCTGCTGCTGCTGAGCCCATGCTGCTACCAAGCAAGCTGCTAACACCTGTAACAAAACGAAAACTAATTAGGAAATTACTCAATGAGAAAGGTCAAGGGACGCTCTAGGAGGTACTAAATGGACCGAGTTCATCAAAAAGGAATCAGCCCACATTAAGTTGAAACTGAGAAGAAGAGGTATGAAGTTTTATTCCTGCATAGGGCTCAATGTAGAAAATACATTTTAACTCTTCTCTCTACAAACTAATTTCAGTTTTTCAAGTCTTGGTCAGTCTTTGGCAGGAGAAAATGTATGGCTAGTGGAACTGGAAAATATTCTTTACTCAATTTTTTCGAAAATGTGCTTCGGTTCCTTTCTGATAAACTGGGTCCAAATGAGGGATGATAAGCAGAGGATTTGTTTTTGTTAAACGTTTTCTACTTAAACATGTAGAAGAGGTAGATTTGACACGAAGAGGATATGAACGTCCCTCACATTGCTATATTTCGCCTTCAATTTCCAAGTTAGGCCAAAAACAGTCATTTTGCAGAAAAAGTCTGTTTACGGATTTGTGTCACATATTGCTTACAATCTTTATCCCCTTCAAAAAGGAAATATTCCAACAGCCGTTGTGGCAATTTAAAGAAAATTCCTTCGCTGGGAACCGTTTGGCCACATTTTGCCAAAAACTAACTGCGCATTTTTGATAGTCAGCCGGGCGGTACGATAACCCACCATACTTTGAGAAACAACTGTGTCCGATGCAGGAGTAAAATTCGTGTTTACGCGACAGGAAGGTCTCACCGTTCGAAGCTAAGCTAAACTAGCTGCGGTGGATTTACCTCGAACAATTAACGCTTAAAATAGCCGCTCTTTCAACAGCTTTGAGACAACGTCTCTTGCACTACCTTGTTATTCAAGAGTAATGCCTTCCTTGAAACACTCACCTAGAGGCGAGCTTTTAAGTGAGATCCGTCTCAGGATTCCGCAGTCAAGGTTTCGATCCATTTAAGTTCTTGAACAGCATGATGAACTTTAAAATTCGTACCGTTCATGAACCCACCGAGTATCAGAGACCACCCGTGGAATGTGAGGAATGATGATGGATCAATGAGGATGCGGTGCGAATATGGAGGTTTCAGAATGCCGTTGTTTGACAAAGAATACGAGATCTCTTAAAATTGTAGCGGGAGTTGTGTAAAATCTTATCCTTATTCTGCTATGCTGAGGAAAAATGCCGTATGAACATTTTAATGTTGCCAAATTTACTATTAGAAAAAATTTATTTTTGAAGGAAGTTATTAATGTTTTTTCTTGAGATCATCAGACATTTCAGATAAGTCACGAACAAAATTCTCTCAAAAATTGAAAGGAAATTAGGTACATGATTCCCAGAAATTCATGATTTTTCGAAGGAAATTTGGCAGTGTCTGGAAGCTCGTACGGTTTTTTTCCTTAGCACGGCAGTATTGGAGATCATAAATGAACAAAGGCGTCTCATACCAGACACGGGCGACGCGAACGAGACTGAAGGCGAGCATGGACGTTCAAAAGTTCAAGTCGATCGAAAAATGAATAATTTACACGAAAGACGAGCATCTCGTGAATCGTGATTCCGCCCAATATCAGCGTAACATCAAGGAAGAAAGCGCCTTGATCTAGTGGACGGGGCATTAGGCAGGAATTTGACCAAGTTCGGCCTTGAACGTGTCACCGCCAGCCGGCTGATCTGGATCTGTGAGCCACGCCAGAATCAGACCGAGCTTTTAATCTGGGTGAGTCAACAAGTCTGGGTACCCACATTCCAGCATTGCCGGGTATAAAAATAAAAGAAGAAGGCACGCAACGGAAATCGCGAATAGAAACAGGTGTCTCACAGTGCAAATAGCTCTCAAAATAAATGCCTGACTAACCGGAGTCTTGGACGAATTTTAAACTAGCCTCAGGGATACAAGCCATNCCGAAAAAATTAAAATTCCGTTTTGTCATAGTGACAAGAACTTCTGGGGGGGGGGGGGGGGGGGGGCGCCACAAGTCAAATTGTGATGAATAAGTTGAAAATATCACTTTAAAATCCGCTTAAAAATCCACGCTTAAAATCCACGCGGATTTAACTTAAAGAACAAAACATTGTTGACAAGAAACGACGTTTTAAGTCAAAATAAAATCCAAATAAAAATTTGTCAGTGAACGCCTTTTAAGTTATTTTGACGGATGTTTTTGCTGAGCCTTCGGGTTTTAAGGATGGTTCATCATTCAAAGCTGGGACTTTTAACTCTACCAGGTATACACATTCTTCAAGAATGTTAATTAATTTAAATAAATTGTTTTTACATCACGAAACTCCGTCGCTACCTAATCAGTCTTGGAATTGAAAAAATTGTGCCGAAAACCAAAGCTCTTGTTAAATAGCTCCCTCCCATCTCGAGAATCGATGGAAAAAAAGTCTCATGACTATCAGCGCACAATCCTACAAAATGGCAAAAAGGGCTGCAAAGGTATACCGGTCACCAAATGGATTGACCTTCAACACAGCCGCCTTTTTTGCGGCATTTGAAATGCTAAAGTAATATCAGGGAAATTTGTTTTCGCGCCATGAATTGAAGCGTGTAGTTTATCCGCATAAATATGAAATTCACCCCGGGGTAGGCTGAGAATAAATATGAAGATTGTGGCTCAAAGACGGCTCATTGACGTGTGATTGCGTAACAGGTGACCCAAACTATTTGGTGAATATGGATTATACGATCCTCAGGCACTATGAAATCAGATGGACATAACGAATATTAAATTCAGAAAAAGAAGTTGAAGAACCTCGTTGACTATTTTTCACGCGAGATGGTGAATTTTGCCTCTAATTGTTGACTCTCTCGGTGATTGATTTGAATAAAATTCAAACACAAAGCTTGCTTGCTTCTCTGTGTATTTTAACTGTTTTCGTTTGGATCCTTATGGTATTCAGAAAGCAAAGTGATTAATGTAGTCTTTTAGCAAAACGATGCCTTGTATTGCTTTTTCCTCTTTATCGAATTAAAAACATGAAGAATTATTTAAGCTGAAATTGTTTAAGGAAAACAGCTGTGAAATGCGAAGCCCCCCCCCCCCCCCNAAAAAAAAAGGAGGCCGTATGCTTGGCCCCTTTCCTAGAACTATAGAAATTTCACAAACATGTCCTATAGTTGATACTTTATTAGACAATTTTAAGGAAATACGTCAGCTTCAATGTAAAGCTACTTTCTGAGTTACGATTCTTTATAATTTACATTACCGAGACAAAATATAGATTTTATATGTGAGCTGAAGTGTGCACTTTGCATTTCTGTGGCCGCAGCAAAACCAGCTTGAAGCACAATTTAAAAATTGTGACGGAAACTACTCTTATTATCTGATTTTAAAGTAAAAACATGCCACTTAATTTTTTTACAGAATTCATTCCCAGGTATGGAAACTAGTGAATTAATAGGATTCTACTTCTTATATATTTTTTTTTCAAAACCTCTTTAACACTTCCAAGTTTGTATCACATTTCATTATTGTCAAAACGTGACCATGCTCAAAAAAGGGGACCTTAGTCTAGAAAAACTCAAAAAGTATTTACAACCGAAACAGAGAGGGAAGTTCTAAAAATATTTTGGGCCAAAAAGTCACATTGATGGTTCAAAAATATGGTGCTTTCCCTCATCTTACGAGCATTATTAGGGACATCAAAGAGCACTTTTTCTCGAAATCTCAAAATCAGATTTTTGGACATAATTTGACTAAAATCGTGCCAAAAAATCGCCCTGCCAAATCGTGGATTGAGGGAATAAGGCAGGGAATGAGGAGATGCGATCTGCCGGAGGAGCTCTGGCAAGATCGCTGTCAGTGGCAGTCGCAGAGTGCACAGAAGCGCTATAAGAGTGACTTATTAGTAGTAGTAACTAAAATTGTTGAACTAAAAATTCCGTTTTCCGTGAGAACTTTGGTTGCAGTTTTTGCGGCCGGTCTATAAAATGCATAATCTTGCACCAGCTCAGAATGAATGCCACTGACCCGGTGATCCAATTCAAAATAATCGCAGTGCGGGAGCTTCCGTATTCGGACTCGCCTCCGAAAATAAACCAAGTCTCGACAACAGGCTACTCCGTCACTTGAATAATCCCTGTTGACGTCACGCGGGCACGGTCTGGTCGGAGCAGTGTGGGAAAACGACCCAGAGTGCTCTTAAGCGGCTCCGAATAGCGGTGCGAAAAGTTGTCCACCACGCAATGCTCCGTTGCACTTTCTACATCACGTAACCGACGTCCCCGCCTGGTGTCCACTGTTTACGAACTTCCAACAAAAGCTCCGCGGCGTTCGAGGTCCGTAACGCCATGGCGGCAGCGGCAGGTTCCACATTTCTCGCACAGTTTCTTGGTGCATATCTCGTCACCTGCCGGTTAAAGTATCACGAGCGCCATGCGACGGTTCAAAATTTCCGTCGCCATTTGATTTTATTGAAAACAAAATAATTGGTTGAATCTGTTTGAAAATTTTACTGAATTTTATCGGCACCACAAAGAAAATTCAGTGAAATTTTCGGAAATCTTTGTTGAACAGTGTCTCCGTAAAAAAAATAAAATAACGGCGGAAATTTTGAAACGTCGCATGGCGCTTGTGATACTTTGACCGGAAGGTGACGATCTGAGAATGCAATTTTCTGCAGGAGGAAATTTTAAAAGTCGCACAATTTAGAGGAGTGGTAGATTGATTGATATTAGAGCAATACTCTCATCAGTTTGCTACACGTAAATTAAAGTTGGGCTGAATCTAAATTATTCTGAAGTGAGCAACGGTAAAAAAAAAAATCATAATTATCATCATCATTATAAATCATTTTAAAATGTATTGATTTTAGATTCCTTTCGTGCTCTTTTTCAATTTTTGAAAGGTCTCTTAATTAGAATTGCTTTTCAAGGACCATTATTATTATAATCAATTATTGTAAACATTGGTTTGGTTTGTCATCGTTATTTGGATCAAGATGTGCACTTGTGTGGACTTCAGATGGGACAACACTGCAAGGTATCATGGAATTATGCCCTTTGGCGCTGAAGTGAGCACAGTCAAGGGGGGCGGAGTAAGTAAGAGCCACTTTGGTTCCTACGGTTACCAAGTTCCAACGGACCCCGTCAGATAGCAGGTGACCTCTATTCTACATCTTCCTGAAATATTTGTATATTATGTCCCTTCTTATCCCTTATATTTTCCCTTCTCCCTGCGAACATTTTTTAAAAGTTCACTTATTATAAATTGTATTCTTAAAATCTTTTTTACATCAATTGGATCGCATTTAGCAAAAAGGAACCAGCGCTATTACAGTGATGTAAAAATGTTGGTTCTAAAAAATCTCTCAGGATAGCAAATAGTTTTGGCTTCCAACCAAAAATTGTAAATTTTAAAGGAAAATGAGCATGTAAATGTTAATACTGTAACTACATAATAGTACTTTTACCAGAAAAAAGGAAGGTTGCACGATTTTGAAAACACTGTAAGCGCGCTGGTTCCTTTTTGCTGAAATGCGATCCAATTTTGACTTTGGTAATTGTACGATCAAATGAATTGCATTTTGCAAAAAGGAACTAATAGCATTCCAATGATGCTAGGATTTGTGCAACTTACAATAAATTTAATATGGTAATTTTTGTATTGAATTTATGGATTATTGGGATTTGGAGTAAAGATAAGACTTGTTTAGATGATCAGTTTATATTTGCGCGGTAACATAGGTCGCACAATCTTAGCGACATTGGAATACTTGTGGTTCCTTTTTGCAAAATCCAAATGCTCATTTACGTTTTAAAAGCCCCAATCGTTCGTTTATTTATATGTTTTCTTTTCCTTTAATATTGGCAATTGCGCCTGGCTGCGGTCATTCATTCATCCGAATCCGCTCTTCCTTTCGTCCGGAATACGTGCGGATACACGCGCATGCGCAGGAGCGTCTAATTGTCGACACATCGCTGGTCAATTCCGTCCCACGCATATTAACCATCTTCTTGCATAACTAATGTATAGCTGTCGTGTGACTGTAATCTACGAATGTGCGCTTAGTTACATTTTACGAATTTTCTATTTTTGTTAAGGGGCTGTTCATTAAATACGTAATACCCTCAGAGGAGAGGGGGAATCTTAGCCTGCGTTACGGGTGCGTCACAGGGAGGAAGAAGCCGTTTGGGGCTGCGTCACGTGACGCTAAAATAGGCGCGTATTGCTGATTTTACGAAACTGAGTGATAAAACAACGCGAGTTCGCAACGTGCTAATTGGACGTAATTCTAACAAACGGAACTATATTCATTGTGACGTGAGCCCTGTTATGCACATATTCTTATGGGTCTCAGGGTCCATGTCTTAATGCACATGGTTCCGTTTGGCAGAAATGCGACCAATTGTTCATCCAAAATTCATTAGTAAACGTTGATTTAAGGGGAGGCTTGGACTGATCATATCTATCACGTATTATATCAGGAAAATGCAGACCTAAGGTACGGGTGCGTTAAATGGAGGAAGAGGAGTCAGAAATTCAACTTAGAAACCAAATCCAAAATTCAACGTTAGATATTAAAAGACCGGCTCCCAAAACCGTGAAGAGGAGGTTTTGGGGGCCGTGTTTTCGCAGCACTGACTGAAGGAAGAACCTGTTCCGTATCACAGAAATGATCCAATTTATCAAAAATAATACCTATAGTAGTATTTTTAAGATTAAAGGAGTACTGGATTTTAGCAGATTTCTCCTCAACTCCCTATAAATTCTCATACAGGTTCCGGCACAACATACATTAAAAGTAGTTTAGATCCATGGTTGCGTTATCCCCTCGTGTGAAAAAAAAAAATCCTCCCTCTCCTAAATAATAATTAGCGCATCTGTACAAAGTATGCTTGTGCAACTGATTTATCCCTCTTGGATGGGTGGTAAAGAATAATTGAGGGGCTTAGAGGACAAAGCGCATAAGTAAAGTTTTTGCTATCTTGAGAAATCTGATGTTTGAAGTTTTGAAATTACATGGATCCTTATGGCGGAAAGAAAGTTCAAACTGACTTTCGATGCTTAAAAAATGAATTTTAGGAGCGAATTTTTCACAGAATATGCATTAAGACTAGTTTTACTTGGAATCATTAATACCTAAATTTTTCAAAAATTGCACTTATGCGCCTTGTCCTCCAGGCTCCCCAATTAGTGTGGTTTCTCGCATGTTTACTTCACGTGCTTAAAATAATGATTCAATTCTTCCGTTCATCCACGATCCTAAATCTAATTCTTAATAATGAAGCCGTCGAGTGGGCTTCGAGCCACCAACGGATATTTCCGCAATCATCACCACGTACATTTTTTCATGAGCAGTTCATTGAAACCGCTCGTGCAACACAACCTGGGTGTAACCGCTCAATGGGCCCGACCTCCGAATTTAAAGGTGTTGGCTTCGGTATCGTGCCAGAGCCAGCTTTCTTATGATACAATTTCACAACCCGGTGACATAACTTTGCACTTTGTAACTGTTTTGATCCGATTCTCCTAATTTGGATCCCACAAAGTGGGACGTAAAACGAACCTCCAAGCGGGATCCACGGCTAAAAAATCAAATGTTGCCAAATTTTACGGCCGAATTCGGTAACTTTGATGACAGCTTCAGGGGCCATGGAAACCGGTAAGTTTTTGAAAGGAATGCTACTGGCACTTTTTTCTTGCGTGAGGAGTACGAATTTTGATATTTTATGTGATGTGGGAGAAGAATACTGCCGTGCTAAGGAAGAACACCGTATGAACATTCGCGAGTTGCCAAATTGCCGCGAATAAAACTTGTATTTTTGAGGACGATTATACGTATTTTTCCTTGAAATTTTCAGACATTTTAGACGAAATTACGAACAAGATTATCTGAAAAAATTGAAGAAAAAAATTCACGATTTTCCCAGTAAATTCAGGTTTAATTGCAGGAAGTGTGGCAACGTCTGAAGGTTTATACGACGTTCTTCCTTGGCACAACAGAATAAAGCTTGGTCAACTTCAAAGTTCCTCATGTCGTCATTGGTAAATTTATGAAGTAACAAAAGGAAAGAAAAAATGAATCGTCTCGATAAAGCTTTTGATTAGACGTTTGGTATGAGAATAAAGAAAAAAAAATTATTTTTTTTTTGTTCTGCTTGAATTTTGTCGGCCAACGTGTTGCCACTCAGGTCATTGGCCTTTTTTAAATGTAGAACAATTGTGGTTCTAATTATGATAAACACACTTGTAGCCAAACCGCTCAAAACCATAAATGATAAGATTTACCTAGGAGGAAACCTATACGAACCGTATCTTGCAATAAGGACCTATTACAATTTCAATGCTGCTGGTATGAGGCAACTTGTTTTATCTTGTGGACAAAAGTTGAAAGTTCCACGGATTTCTTTTTAAACATGGGGGAAAGCAACGAAATGAGAAAAACTCCTGCTTTTAATTTCGACTCAAAAATGATCTTACATTCAAGTTATTCATTGAATGTTCCGCATGATTAATTATAAATGGAAATTATAATCTATAAGTTACTCAAAAAACACGTAGAGTACTGGATCCAACCTGATTTGGTCTCTAACCGACAGGAAACTTTTTCAACATGACCATGCACGTGAAATTGCTTGGAGACTCAAACGCCAGGGTAGAAAAACAAACTATTAATTTAAATCGCACTTTTCTCACTTAGTAATTTTGGTTCATCCATCCACTTCTCTGCGTTCCACTAAACTATAAGTATACCTTATCGATATTCTCACTTCCATTCAGAGTTGCCACACTTAATAGACAAAATCAGAATATCGAACGGAGATCACAAATTTTTGTGACTAACTATGTAGATAGCCTCTTTAAGACTACTTAGTTTGATTACAAACTGGACTGATAGCAATACGAAACTATCTTCCCTAAATATAAACTCTCTTCGTCTTCAGACTGTGATGGGGGAGGGGATGGGGCGGATCAAAGGGATTTCCATACTCTTTTCTATGATCAGACGATCAGACAACAATGAATTTCGTTCACCGTCTTATTCACCTGAGGACTTCTTGCCTGGCTACTCAATCGTTTTCATGGGCTTAATGTCGATGATAGCCGCGACGTTTTATGATTAAGTCGCTCGTATGACGCAACATGGTGTATTTGGTGCACTGTGGTCATTTTTACACCGATTTATGGTGGTGCTACCGTGTTGCTATATTCCCGTGTAAAATGGACTTATTTTGGGTTTTTTAAGAGGAAAATTGATGATTCATAGTTGAATTGGTTAGATCAGTCGCATCGATTTTCTACGGGTCCACTTTGAGCCTCGTGCATGAGCTCTTCATGCTAGTCCGCAAACACCTCTACAAGAGATGCGTTCCAGGATGATAAACCGCTTTTCCCTATTTTCCTTGCTTTCTATTTTTTTATTGGTCATTAGATGAAATCTCAGAGTTGAGAGGAACGAAATACTTTTCCTTTTAAAGAACATCTGATGCCAGATTTTAATATCGATGGAAAATTATAAAACGGTACCTATTATATGCATCTACCGCAGGAACATGATTACTGGAGATAGTTCCATTATTACAATTTCGACAGAAATTGAACGTACTGGTCTTCAATGTGTGGAATCCAAAATCACCAATTTTTTATTTCATAATGCAAAATGTGGCTGAAACTTTAGGACCATGCAAGCTCGCCGAAATTATGGAGTCAGCGCGATTTACAACTTTTTGACTTCCTCAGATTATGCTCAAAGGGATCAAACTTTGAGTTTCGACGTACAGCTAGATGTTTGCAATAAGGTCAGCGCTGACTGTATACCTCACGTTTTCGTTTTGTTTTAACATTTCCCTGATTTTAAATAACTTTACGCTTCATTTATTGAATATTATTTGTTCATCGGATTTATTTAATTCCTTTTTTCTCCGGCTTTGCGAATCTCAATTTAGAGAAGTTTTCAAAGGTATTCCAAAAATGCCGTTCGAATTTAAATTGAAATTTTCCTCGAGCTTTAAAATATTTTGAAAACAAAATTATTTTTAAAATCACGAAATAAACACGGCAAAAGCCAAGAGTAGAGTAAGAACGACATTTAATGACTTACACTAAAATAATAAGGTGCACAAAAAAGTGAAGTCGATCAGCCTTTAAAACACCCCTAGTTAGTTTAACCCAGTTTTCCGTCAACAGTTGCCAGAGCGCAAAATCAGCATTGCGTATTTGTATAGTCTATAAAATAAAACTATTTTAATATAATGAACCTGGCAACATGTCTATCAATGGCATAAAATCAACGGATTTGATGCTGCGTCAATAGATGTGTGAACAGCTGCGTCGCCCAAACAGGTTGACGGCGAATACGCGTAATTACGCAATTAATTCATTGCTGAAGTTGCCGCCAGGTGCCGTCACCATGGCAACAGCTCTAATTCCGTGTAATCAATACTTTTTGATGCGGACCAAACTTCTTAATTTTTATGCTTGTAAAATTTGACGGCAAATTGTGGTAACCAGTGGTAAAAAAGTAGTTTGATTTAAGCAGAAATACTCTTACATTTACTCTTAAAAATATTTTTTTTTGATTAGAGGAAAAATTAAAGAGAAAAACATGTTTAAATCAAAAGATACCTTGAGTCCAGCAATTTTATTTCCGATTGAAAAAAAGTTTGATTTTTCCAGTGAAAAGTCCACGACGATCCTTCTCTTCTTCCCGCCAAGAGAAAATTCCCTCATTGGGAGCAAGGAATTTGACTATTCTAAAACTCTGGAGATAGATGGGAAAAAATTTTGTAGAATTTTTAGACGCTTTGTAAACGCCGCAATGAATTTTCAAAGCTAGTACCTCGGATTTTACCTACTACCAGTACTTTTTATCTACGTCACAACATGGTAACGCGCTTGAGGTAATAAGTCACCCCCACACAAGGAGCACTTCTGGTTTAGGGAGTTTGTCAGACGTATAACCAGCTCTGGCAAAGGTTGCTCTTTTTGTGACGGAAAAATTTCGGAAATATTTTGTCTACGACAATTTCTTACTTTTTTGTTTTAACTTCGTTAGTTTTTGGATACTAGTAATAATTATTGTAGAGATTACTAAACATTTCATCGGACTATTCATGAAGAGTAATTGCTTTATGACTGGTAAAACGCTAAATATTTGGTAGAATTCTCAAAGAAACACGAGTTAGCAGTTGTGCACTCCGTAATTCTCGGAACACGCGATGACCGCACACATAAGGTACTATCCTCGATTCATCATAAGAAGTCTTAGGTTTCCCTCAACATACAACACTAATTCCTTTTCTATTATGCAACAAAAACACGCAATATTCGTGCTAAAATGGCAACCGCGCATCATTGCAACGATTTGCTTGAAATAATGCGGTCATCGGTTGCCATCGCCGCAACGTGGTGTTGGTGACTCTGATTCCGAACGAGATCGCTTCGATACGAAATCCATCCGGCGTTGCCACTTGACGAGAAGAAATGCAATTTGTCTTATTATGGATCGACTATTTCCAAGTTGAGAATCCCAACCAATGTCTGGCAACGTGCACCGATATTTCTCCGAAGTCAAAACCAAACGCGGGCTGAAGGCCGCACGTACTCGATGAAATACTTGCTCTCTCCGTATTTTGGTTTTGTTTTGATCGAGAATCAGTTTTCCCCTCTTTTTTTCTCGGATTCGAACGTAAAACGACGGTATTGCGGCGGACACGAAGGGTTAGACGCAACTATCGACGGATGAACCGTTTGAATCCACTCATTTATCCTTTTTTGTTTTCTTTGAATAACTTCATGTGAGCGTTGATCAATTAATTTATATTAATTAAACACCAATCTAACGACTATACTGCCGTGCAACGCAAAAACGCCGTAAACGCCTTTTTACATTTTTTGGAAACAATGTATCACAGCAGAAAAACTTGTGATCCTTGGAACAATATTTTTACAGAATTTTTTCACAAATACTATCAAGAACTTGACCTGAAAATTTGAGGTGCATGGGTGAAAAAGTTTTTATTTTATAAAGTGTTCAATTCCAAAAAATGAGGGAAAATCTTTATGGATTAACGGCGTTCTTGCATAGCACGGCAGTATAATGGTAAATCTAGTAACTTTTCTACCAGGTTCCTTCAATTTCAGATACCTGTGGTAACGGCGGCATCTTTACGTCAGAAAGTCGGGGAAAGATCCTTTTAAAGTTGAAAAGTTGCTTTTCCTCAACAATCACTCTCATATCGTTAGTAGAACTGTTTCACCTTTCTGATCTGATGATGGGACTATACGCACAAAAACAGTGATCTTCTTATGGGATCACCGACATTAAATGAAACTGGGTAAGAAAAGCTAATATTCAGTATGTGAAAGTTGTACTTTTTCAGGATACATACGTCACTTTTAGAGCATTCGTAAATGAGTTCACGGTTAAATATTATATAGACATGGTCGAAAGAATGATGTAGCGCGATCAATTCTCAGATATGAAAATCGAATGCAATCGAAACATACAAGCTTGCGGGTAAAGGCAAAGGGACATAGATAAACAGTTAGAGGGTGCCTTTCACCATTCTCTTACGCTATGTTCAAATCATCGTTCTTGCGACGTTTAGTCTATAGTTTTCCAGGAAAATAAATTATTCTCAGAGTTTGAAAATGCATTGAAGAGGACGATTAAAAAGTTTCAGTTCTCAGATATGATGAACAAATAAGTAGTTTTTTTTGGGAGGGGGAGGGGGGAGGAGCTTGGGACTGAATGTGAAGAGGCGCGACGGAAGATGTATAATCTCTTCTTTAAGCTCTTTGACCTTTTCCAGCAGTGTTACTTGATCAAGATGGGTCAAGGCTGGAAGCATCAAAGACTATGATAAAAAAAGTCGATAAATATCATTCTGAACTGAAGTTATGAAACACGTATGAAAGCTCTCCGTCTTAACTGCTATGTAGCTTGAAATTCCGGAAATATAAACCTGAATCTTGCCCGACATTTTCAAGAAATGTCACTCCCGATGAGTTACTCAAGAAAGTTATTGTAGAGAGTGCCCTTCAATGTTTATTCTCGTCGTTAGACGCATTTTCGACAACCTTTGCTTTCACGACATTTTTAAAATCTTTTTGGGCCATAGTAATTCCAAAACACTTGACAACTTTGACTTGTAAACCTGAACAAAATTCCCCTTTGTTTTACTCCATTTGGCAAAACCATTGTCAATTACATGTTGAAAAAGTATTCAACATTTTGCCCAACTGCAACCATCAATTAAGAAGCTAACTTAGATTTTTTCACAATGAGTTGGGAAAAATCATTGTCTCTCACAAAAAAACACTTAAGCTTGAACATAAATGAGAGCAAAAGCTCACTAGTATGAAAAATGGAGACAAACCCGTTCATGGGGGACAGTCGATATTTGCTTCCAGTGGTGTATATAGAGGGTGGGGCGTATGCAAATGAGTTATTTTGCAAGTATCTCCTCATTCCAACAACCCGGTTTCATATATCTCTATGTTCTAACCCGTCTTTTTCCAGAGTGCTTTTGAGAATTTGTAAATGACAACATTGAGCTCTGTTTGTGAAATGTTCCTTGTACTTTCAGAACTAACGGAAAAGCGGAAAATTTAGGATGTGATGAGGAGGCTGTCGTTTGAGGTCACAAGTTAAATCCGTCAAAATTAGAACCGATTTACAAACATATTTTCTACCGTTGTCCTCAGATAGATCTTGAAAAAGTTTAGATTCGTTCAACAGATATAGAAATTCAAGAGGGTCCCAAAATTTTAGTATTTTTCCGGAGTTGTCTTTGTATTTACATTCCTTCTCCCAAAAAAATGTTATTTTTCTCAAAATAGAAATTAGAATCCCCCAATTTTGTTGTGTACGTGTGGTATTGGTTGATGGCAGTGTCTGGTTTGATAAGTCGTTTAGTTCTAGAGATTGCGGACAAAAGTTAGGCTTAAACCGATCGAGCTAAAAAGGAGGTTCAGTGTCAAATTCGACGCGTGCATGTACAGACTAAGTATCTACCAACATTTCCAGCAATACAGAACAATACAAAGAAATCCAGAGTTTGCGCACAAAATGTGACTTAGGTGTAATCCTATTATTTATGGATACTACTTGACGAAATCTTTTTTTTCTAAAAAAACTTCAGTTTAGATCTCGAATCAGGTGAAACAGCAAAGTGTCTGCACAACAGATTAATAGTGAAGTTGGAGAAACATGGGTCTTACATATGAACTGAAAAATCATATGCATTCCTTTTTAATTGCATGAAATAAAGAAAAACCAAACCAAATGCATGTAAAAACTTTTGAACTTTCATACATTTATTCCCATTAACATTTCTCCCATGTTGAACATGCATTTCATCAAAATGGATCAACTCGATCGAAATATCATTGAAACGTTATTAGGAATTCGCGATATAAGGATTATCATCCGTCTAAAAAAATAGCAAAGAAAAACTTGATCGTATTCCCTTGAACATTGATAAGACATCTCTAAACTTACACATAATTCCGTCAAAGCTCGTAGAATACATTCAAATTTGTATGAACATGCATCAAATTAGATCAATAAGAATCAAACAAGCATCTCACTGCTGTCAAATCGTGCAAAAAAACCTCCAGGAAAAAAACGGCCTAGTCCTCATGCCAAGAGAGGTACGGCAAACGGCATCAACTTGATTTTTGGTAGGCCCCCAATACCTGCCCTGTCTGGACTAAACTAGTCCTACAAGGATAGAGTGCGTGATACCTATCTGAAATCTAGGTGATGCCATTAAGACCCTAAACTGTTTTTTTTTTTTTTTTCGGGAAAAGTGCGCAAAACTGAACTGCGCGGAAAATGAACGGCTCCCACCCTTGCACCCCTAGAATCTCAACCCCTAAGGGAAAAAAAAGACGACCGTGCGTGACACTTGTCCGAACTCTAGGTGATGCCATTCTAAGACCCAGCCCTAAACTGTTTTTTTTTCCTGGAAAAGTGTGCAAAACTGAACCGCAAGGAAAATTAACAGCTCCCACCCCTGCACCCCTAGAATCTCAACCCCTAAGGAAAAAAAGAGACGACTGTGCGTGACACATATCCGAACTCTAGGTGATGCCATTCTAAGACCCAGCCATAAACTGGTTTTTTTCCCCCGGAAAAGTGTGGAAAACTGAACCGCACGGAAAATTAACAGCTCCCACCCCTGTACCCCTAGAATCTCAACCCCTAAGGAAAAAAAGAGACGACTCACCGCAAATCGCAAAGCCATGTCGAAGCGCGTTACGGAGTGTGCGTTTGAACGGGCGCGGGAACACGGAATGAGTTATATACTTGGGAGCTTGGACCAAGTTGGAGAGCTGCCGTCGACTGACTGCCACCGCCGGCCCACGGCTCCAAGGTTACGCTCGGCTCTTGACGCCGGTCGACGGGGGCGATTGTGCGAAATTCAATTCGGGGGATATTTTTTGAGGATGCGCCCCCCGAGGCGGTCCTTTTGAGTCCCGGCCGACGCTCGGGAATCTTCCCAGGACGGTGGGGGCCGTCGCGGCGGGCGGGGGTGCGGGCGGGCCCCCGAATAGCGCAGCGGGGGACGTCTCGAATTCTTGGCGCGCGGCGCAGGTGAGCTGGGGGGAGGCGAAAGGGGGCTTCGTTGCTGGGCTAATGGGATGCTTTTCAAAGCTGTAAGCCCCCCTCTCGCGCTATTTCGAAAAAAGGAGCAATTTTGCCAAAAATTCTTCCCTTTTTTAGGAAAATATTTTTTCGAAGTTTGTCATTTTGGGGGAAGGCAGCAAGGTCCATAATTAAATGGAAAGATTTTGGCATGAACGCACTTATTAGGAACAGTAGCTAAAATTCATCGCATAAAAATGAGTGGGCACTGTTGGAATAAACAAATAATACCAGTCTACAGTTTTGAAAAACGAGGAAGCTGTATGCTGTTGCTTCATATTTTCTAACGCTTGTCATGATAAATACTTGAGTTCCTCCAAAAGCTGCTGAAACGCATCAATAGCTGCTATTGGTTTCAATGACGTGTCTTTCAATAACACCGTTTTCCTCCAGCATTTAAATCCAGTATAAATATTAATTTCACGGAAGGCGAGCTTCACTTAGAATCAAAGGTTCTTCGTGTATTTGAATGTGGAAAAGAAGCTCGTTGCATGCTAACTTGCTAGAATCACCACTGATTATTTTTCATCGATCTTTTTTTTCGGTAATCTAAACGATCTTCTCGAAAATTCTGATGTTTTACTGTAATATGATATTTATAAAATTGAAGGATTTTCTCTCAAAAATTTGCAAGTAATAAACAAATATCTCAAATATTTATTCAAAGCAGTGCATTGACGCACGGGTCGTAAGACAGTAAGTTGGAATTTTCTAGCCAACTTAATGCGTTAAGAATCAGCATAAAGCTGACAATCTCAATACGGAGGGAAAAGTTTTGCATCAAACAACGTATCTCTTTCAGCTGGAAACTTGTGCTCATATGAGCTTTTTCTCTCTATATTGACATTTTTCAAAATATGTCGGAAAAAATTCCAACATATTTTTGTCATTGTTTACGTCTTTAAATAGGTTACAAAATGAGTTCACTTAAATATTTTTTCCCTTTCGTCAATGCTTTCTCTTCCTGCATAAGACAAAAAATAAAATAAATAATAAAAAAAACTCTCAATTTAATGCATCGTGACGACTACAAAATCTAATCAAGAAATGCTAGAAATGCATTTACTTTCAACATGATTCGAAATCGAGAGTGCTCCGGTCAAAAAAGTGGCGAAGGAATGCCACGCACGTGGAACATGCTGGAAGCATGGACGGAGCAAGGACGCCGATTCTCTTTCCGCCTTTGACGAGGAAGAACAAGCGGGAGTTCGCAACGTCGCGTCACCACCTCGCCGCTGCTGGCGGTGTCACCCACCCCGACGGAAACATGCCTTAATTACATGCCTTCAGTCTGAAAGCATTTGCATAAAAAGTAGTGCAGATCAATTTATATTCATACGGAAGATAGGGGCTGCACTATACGATCTTCAATCTAGGAATATCATTGAGCCTAAAAATCGAGGTAACATCCTAAATGAAACAGCGAACATCCCTCATTTGCAAATGATACAAAAGTTACTTTCAGGGATCAAGTATGTGCTAACACTTTCCAAAATTGGCTAAAAAGAAATTGAATATACCCGCTTCTTTCTGATTTAAATTACTTTGATTTAACATGATTTTCAAGTACCCAAAATGAATGAACCCGATTTTCGCCGAGAGAGAGAGTAAAGGAGGAAGAGAGAGAAGAGAAGAAAGAGAGTCGAGGAGAGGAAAGGGTCATAATTTATTCACTATCAAACTCATGAGAAGTATTTTTTAAGAAAAATTATGTCTAAGGAATCAATTTTCCAAAGTTTCAGCAAATGGCGACTGGCGAGTAAAAAAGGACTTTAACGATGGAGAAGAAAAAACAACCACATCATATGGATCAAGTTCCTGGGTGAGATTTGCAGCGCGGTTTTTGCCTTCCTTAATACAGCGATAAATCATATACAGACAGAGTATTTTTCCTAAAATTGCAACCGTGACGAGTTGAAAAATGATATAAAAACTCTCTTTTTTATTCTTCTCCCCAATCTTTTTTTCATATCAGTGAAAATACGTGCAGAAGTTTCCATCTTTTTCTGGACATCGTGGACACTCAGAACTCGGTGACAGAGAAATTTTACTGAACGTATCACAAACAAGATCACTTTCAAAAAACATTCAGAATTGTTTGCATACTAAAGCCTTTGATGATACGAGCTGGTTATCAGGTGTCAAACTCTTACGCCTCTCATGACTTTGATAGTGTGAATTTGGAAAATGTCTCTATTCTGGTGAATCAATTAAAATGTAAGTGACAATTGTAAAATTTGAAAATATATATCAAGGGCTTCAATTTTTTAGGGCTAATTTTATATAATATAACTTGAGACGGGCAACAGACATTCATGAAATTGCTCATAATGCAAGGTTAAAAAATGTATGCTTTAATTCTGTTTTAGCATGGTCATGTACACACAAAAATATCCCTAGATTAATTTGAGATACTTTTTGTTTATGTAGAAAAAAAAAAGCTAAATAAGGAAAGCTCCATTAATTTCTACTATTTTCGCAAAATAAATGCGATTAATGATGTGCAAATCTCTGGTATTTTCTGCCAATCCGAGATCTCAAAATTCGAAGCTTCTCACACCATAATGTTCACGAAACTGTTTAAAGGTGCGTTTCAATATCCCGCAACACTTTGCTTGAAATTTTCAGTTCGTGGTCTTTTTCACGTAACACTTCCTTCACATCAGCACGACTTGGTTTAGTTCATTATACTGACTGAGCAATCCGCTACAACCCTAAAGTCATATGAATGAACCGACAAACTCGTGACGAAATCGGAAGAGACCGACGCACCAAAAGCTCTCCTCACACCTCAACTTAACTTCTTGTAGGGCTTTGCGGTAGTCGTTGCGTGCGCATTCTTCAACGTGGCTGCCAAGTGGGTCAAAAATAATGTAGAGCGTATCACTTAGTAACGTGTCTCACTTAATAACGTAAATACGAAAGTTTCGGTGACAATTTCCTCTTTTTGTTTATACCCATTTCGTCGTCCAAAAAGAGAGGAAAAAAGTCCTAGGTGCCAGGCTTAGATCCGTATTTTGACGGTCATGAGCTGCATTCGTTATAAAAATCATATTTACCTTGATTATTAGTATCTTTAATCAATAATTAGAGGTACTTTGCTTTGAGACACCATGAATGACGTCATCAATTTGTTAAGTACATATCATCGTTTATTCCACCTATAGCTATATCGTTAAGGAGAGATAGATTTCTTAATAGTTTTCGAGTTCAGTCTCGTGGGTCATTAACTAGATATGATGTGTGGAGGTTGAACTATGATATTCCTTTGGCGTGGTTGATGATATTAACTGCTCTCTATTAAATACTATAAAGAAATTAGAGTCAGAGGGGCTTATTTACACTGCACTATTCCAAAGTCTCACCAGACAAGACAACTCATTTTTTCATTCAGCAAGAATTATATGTTCCGCAAAGAAAATTTCAGAAAATTTCAGTCAAATCACGAAGGAAACTATTCACAAATCTTCGTCCCTCTGACGTAAGGACGTATCTCTATTTACACGTGAGCTCTAAAAAGCATGGAATTATACGGAGAGCAGGGTTCACGTGGGAATTAAGATACGCCTTAATGTCAGAAGGACGGCGAAATGCCAGTAGAAAATTTGCAACCATTTTTTAGTCCCTGCAGACATTCTCGAATGAAATTTTGCAGCGATGCGATGCAATGCAAAGCAACTGAGCTGTCACCCCTTCAGACTGCGTCGATTACATTGAAAGTGGAGGTTTCATATTTAACCGAGCCTCATATTAATATTCTGCATCGTTTAAAATACAATTTGGTGACAATTTGAACTGACTCACAATCAGAGTCTCAAATCCTTATTATGAAATCGGATTAATTACCCATCAACACTCGGTAATAAAACGGTCGGCCGAGCTGAATCGCTCATTCAAGGCGCGTTTCCCTGAGAAAGTTCCGCCGACGCACCCATTCGGAAGCCGGTACGTCACAGGCCGATTGATATTCACATCATTGCTCATTATCTGGTTTCAACGAACTGCAGGCATGCTCTGCCGTGCTAAGGAAGAACGCCGTATGAGCCACCAGGCGTTGCCAAATTTCCTTTGACAAATCACGAATTCTCAGGAAAATTTATGAATATTTCTCCTCCGATTTTTTAGAGAATTTTGCTCGTAATTTGATCTACAAAGTCTGAAAATTGCTAGGAAAAAAATTCATAACTTTCTTCAAAAATAAGTATTTTTCGAGAAGAAATTTGGCAACATTCGAATGTTCATACGGCGTTTTTACTTAGCACGGCCGGGCTCATGTGAATGGTGCCCAAGCGGTATCTGGAAAGAGAATTATAGAGTTTACCGGGTTGCAACATACTAGGAATCGACTTTTACCCGCTGATTTGACTTTTAATGTATAACAATGGAATCTGGTCATAATCAGAACAAACTCATAATGGACGTTTCGTCTTAAAGGAAAAATCTTTCGTATTTTTTGCGGTATCACAACGACAATATGCGTATTAAAGAGATTTGCTCATGACGAAGACCTCTGTAAATCTCGGAAAATTTCTAAACTCTGTAAGACTCCGTTAGTAAAGAAGTCAAATGAGGTGAGAAAAGTCATTGATTGACCGTGAAATTACGACGAAGCGTACCTAGATTGCAATTTTTCAAAATATCTGCTTTTAGCTGACGTATTTCCTTATTAAATTGTACCGTTTTTTTTGAGATCCAATTAGGCTCAACCAATTTAAACCACATCCTCTCTGAGGTACCATAAATCGTCGCTCTCCCAACATGAGGGCGTATCTACACATTGAAATGGGCCCGGAAAAACATAGAGTTGTATGGACGACAGGGTTCATATCAGAGTATAGTTACGCCCTTATGTCAGGAGAGTGACGAAATGATATCATACTTATACATCCTATACTTATGTTCGTGATATTCGATTTACTAGGAAATGTGATGATACGGTCTTGCGTCATGCACAAATCTCATTTTAAACTGAATATAAATGATGGCAAGAAAAATTAGGAAAGTTGCTCTTCCCTCACTTCTGTACTGATGACGCAATCTTCATGATATGCTGAAGCTCATAGTTTCAAATATTTTCCTTCTTAAGAGTTACGAATTCCGTCATCGGACTTATTAATTATCACTCACAGACTGTTTACGAAGAATCAACCTCAAAGAGCCTGGAATTTCCACCGGTCTAAATTTCAATGTGCTTTGTATATGTACTTCGCGGAAAGTTCGTTGAGGTTATCCGCAACCGCAATGGATAATTTATAAGGCAGAAGCGAGCGATACCTGAAAATGCAGAACAACATTCTTGTAACCGATTATGTAAAATTTACAGATTCATGACCCCAAACGGATGCGCCAAAATCACGGCAAATTGGCCTTTTTGAATGAAATTCACATTTTATACAATTATTGCGATTACGAGTGTTTTTAGAGAACCAAACACCCCTCTTATGAAAGAACCAGATTGGCACTACCCGGCAAAGACGCAATAACTGAAATCGACCGTTTTACTTCTCCAATTTTCGTTACATTCTTAGATATGACTTCTAAAAGTTTTGTAAACTCAACTAGGAAATTAGTGTTTACTTAGGAATTTAGCGTTAGCTAGAAAATGAATGTGGCATGAACAGAAAAGTTTCTTTCCATTAATGCGATGGAATAAATAAAAATCAAGTTTATAAAATATCAAAAAACGAGGTAATTTCTGCGATAATTTGCAACAGATTGAGGATGTTATACAGTTTGAATGAAAGAGAGCCACTCCTATTATGGCAGCTGAGAGTCCAAATACCGAGGAATAAGTTTTTGGACAGAAATTTTTAAGTTCTTTCTGCACCTTATGACCTAAGTAAATTATCAACTTTCAGTACGTAAAAGGGACTTAATTCTGATAAATGAATATCAAATTCGTTGTAACAGTGAGGTCTTTCACTTCTTACATCATGACCAATTAATGGTCTGTTACAGTAAAATTACTTTTGTCTCTCTTTTAAAGATGAATTCGTTCCATTCATTCTTCCTTTGAATAGTCAGCCCCAAAACGTAACTAGCAAAATATATCACATATATGCGATGTATCATGCTAAAACGTTCAAAAAGACAGTCGTCCTTTCCTTACATTGATGGAAGAGCACGAACACGTCAGCTTTATACGTTCTAGTAAATTGAATCGCCTTCACAGTAGCAACAATTCGTGTCTCAATGCCATGGGTTTGCCTACACAGGCAGGAGCGCTGAGCGCACAGTATTTATCCGAAAGGAACACCAGACTTATGATCGCTACCCTGCCTTCGGCTTGTTACTTCATCAGTTTCTTTACGCTGAAGCATTTTAGAAATACATTTTTATTTACTTGCAAAAATGCAAGAATTCAAAATCACTCATCCAGCTAAGTTCAAAATTTTGAACAATGCTTAGAACCCGAGAGAGTATTTATGCTACTATTCAAGCCCCTGAAAAAGTATTGGTTATTGTTATTTTTATTACGCCTTAACGTCCACGACCCGAGGCCGGCTTTCGACGCAAAGGAGAGTCAAACTTTAGTCTCTCTACAACCAACTCATTAAAAAAGCTAAACATTTTAAAATTTGTTTCACAGCTAAAAATTCACAATAATTCTCAACAATCTTAAAATGAAAATATTAAAATATAAAAGTTAAACGTCAAATATCTTTAGTTTAAAATGGTTACAAACAGCTCTTCTTTTTTTTTTTTAAAAAAAAAAATCTTCAATTCATCTTTTAAAATAAGCAATTTGGCAACTATTAATATCCGTAAGAATCTGGTAGATCATCATTTTCTGGTGAGTTCTATTCTGTTTGACTTATCTCTTCTTGATTATTACCTAAAGAAACCAAACAAACAATTTTTTTAGTTTCGAGTGAACGATAGAATACGGTATTTGAAGTGGTGAAAAAGTCATGATAAAAATTTAGTTAGCAGGGTTTTTTCTTTTTTATTTTTATTTTAATTTTTCAGCGGTTTATAATGGTGCCATGGGGTGCCAGAACTTCCCAATGAATTTTATATGTTTGAGCCTTCCTTCCACCATTTGTTGTTTTATTTTCTACTGTTCCGTTTTGGGTTGCTTGCATTTCTTTGTTTTCTACTACTGAGTCAAAGCAAATAACACTGAGTGTAATTAATAAGGGTCCCAACCTGCGTGCATGTTCCTTCTTAAAACAATGTAGCCGGTTAGTGGGGAACCAGAGTGGGGAAGAGAAATTCACTTTAGTTATCCCTCCGCACAAAATTCGTCACGGAGAATGCAAACAGGGAGGAGAGTCATTTTTTATTCCCGTATAGCGCGGGTCTGTGTCAGGAGGGACCCACCCCTCGGACCGTGTCCTTGACTGCGGAGGGTGGAGGTGGAGCAAGGGGAGGAGCCTCTTCCAATGTGAATTTCACACGGTGAGCTGATGCCAACACTGCAGTGCTAAGGAAAAACGCCGTATGAACATTCAAAAGTTGCCAAATTTCCTTCGTTAAAATGCGTTTATTTTTTTAGGAAAGCTATGAATATTTGGGCGTATTTCTGTCAAACGGAACTAAGCGCCAATTTGAGTTCCTTTTGAGGAATTTAGAATGCCGGATAGCGCGTTCTGTCAAACGGAACTAAGCGCCATGAAAAAGCATTGCGAGTATAGGACGGAATGACCCGACGCCCATTCCGCCGCAATCCAAGCCCCCCTCTACCTCCCCCTATGGCGCTTAGTTCCGTTTGACAGAAATACGTCCATTTTTCCTTGGAAGTTACAGAAACTTTGGGTGAAATTGCGACCAAAATATAAAAAAAATTGGATGAAAAATATTTAAAAATTTTCCCGAGAATTCGTGATTTACCAGAGGAAATTTGGCGACTCCTGAAGGTTCATACGGCGTTTTTCCTCAGCACGGCAGAACAGTATCGTCGTTTTTCCCACAAAAGAACGTAACTGAATTTCAATTTTGCCAAATTTCCTCCGGCAAATTGCATTTTTATCAGGAGAAACTTGAGCATTATTTTCTGAACATTTCACCGCTTTTTCTTCTGATCTCATACAAAAATCAAACAAAATTTGGAGGAAGATTGCACGGGTACATTGTGCTAAAAAAATTGAATTACTTGGGTCAATTTTGCAACCTGCGAATGGAGTTCCGCTTTTTCATCCAGGGAACGGTGCAATCAGCATCAATTTTTTTTTTTTTTTTGGATCCTGTAGTTGTGGTCACTCTGAATGTCGGATTCATTTTATTCACTACCTTGATGAACCTCACATCCTCTTAGTGTAAAAATCACTTTCGAATTTCTGCGCTCAGATTCGCTCTATGATGACTGATGACCAAAAAGTTGATGAATTGGTTTGGTAATCCTGACCGAATGTGCAAAAACTTGTCCAGCAAAGAGGTCACCCCGACATTCATCAATCATCAGTCATCATTCGACAAATCCTATTTAATTTTATGCGCAACAAGTTGCTCATCAATTATCATTAGGCGATTTTCTTACCTATCTTAACATTTGTTGAGTGCCTAAAAGAAATTACAATATGGCGAAAACCAACGTTGACTTCCGAATCTTACTTTTGCCTCTCCCCATTAATATTACATCGCTCAGATTATAATTGATGGGTCTCTAAAATATATTGTCCCTTTTTGCGCTAGCTGATCTTGCTTTTGGGACCAGTTTAAAATAGATACTTAGAGTCGGCTCAACACACTTTAAACACAAATCAACCAACAATCAACAATCACAAGTCACTAAGAACACCTTGTCAATGTTCTGTTGTGTCTGAAATAAGTTGTGTTCAATTTAGTGCCGTTTTCGATGAGGTTCCCGGCAGTGGTGACGTGTGAATGATCGACGATAATTCTCCATTTGAAGCTATGATAAAAAATCGATTATTAAGGTGTTCGGTGCGAGCACTCTGTTTATTGATCCTTTTCCATAGATTTGAATGACAGATTAATCGATATCTCGCAAAGAACGCCACGCCATGCCACTGGTTTCCGGGAAATAGATATTTTTGTTTACTTTTCTACTCAAGCGTTTAAGTCTACGAGAAAATCGTATTATTACTCCGATGTGAAGTGGCCGCATGGAGTCTTACAAATAATTAGGGCATCGTAAAAACGAGTCTTGTTTCTTCAAGCAGTATTTTAGTCAGCTTGTAAGTCCACTACGACAAAACGACGACCAGAAGTGCCCGCGAAATCACCCTCCACCCCAGCGATAAAAAAGAAGGCAGGCTCGCAGCGGATTTTACGGCGTTGACGCAACCCGTCGCGCGACAAATAAATAAGTAAATAGCTTGCAAAATCGAGGGGGATAAAGTGTCAAAAAATCGATTGGCGTCATTGTTGAGGATGGCGTCTGATTTGTTCGATTAAGCCATAACAGATGCGGTTAAGTCGCCGACTGGCTGAGGGGAGAGTGCGCTATAAAAAGAGCAAGATGGACGGATTACGGCCTGCAGAGAGAGGGACTCTAGACTCGAGAGACGAGTAAGTGAAACTTAGTCAACTAATCGCGGATATTTTGCCTTCAATAATGCGGGTAGGCAATCTTATATACCGCAACACGGGTAACATCGGTAACATGTATGATGACGACGCGAACGGTCATTCCGTGAGTGATTTAAGGATCAAGCGGGTTTAGTTTTTTTGATGTGTTATTACGTGATGGGTCTCTTGAATTTTTATTCATAAAATTCCTTAAACTTAATCTAATGTGTGTGATTCAACGACTTACTTCAAAAACTGTCCAATATCAGTGAAATTTTTCAAATGTATATACGTTTTAATACTTGAAAAGCGCATACTAGCCAGTATGTCTGGTGTTTGGCGATTAAACATGCCATCGTTTATATGCTTTGAACTTAAATACATAGTAAATATATGCCAATTTTCCTTATTATTAACGAATTTAATTAGAATGACGCAACAATTATATACTTACTTGAACTTTAATAATTTACACGGGTTCTATAATGGTTGAATTTCGGAGATTTCACGAATGTAAAACGCAAGTCAAGCTCGATAATGTTTTACCTCTTTTGGACCTTAATTTTTCCATTCAAACGACGCTTGTGCCTCCTTATTTTGTTTATCGTTTCAATGCAATATATTACTCAGAATTTTTGCCATTTTCGATGGTTTGCTTCGATTCACGTAAGACAGGCGTAGTTTTCAAGCTACATTTTTATCTCTTAAAACATGACAAGCATTTGCAACAAAACGACTCTTATGTATGTATGTATGTATTTACAATAAACTACTTCATTCATGATGCAAACTTTTTCATTAAAAATTCATTAAATATTTCGCTGATTTCATATTTTTTGGTCAGAAGGTTATATAAGTTCAATGCATTTTTTAATAAAAGCTGAGAGATCTCTCTTCCGAAGTGGTCGAAAAATTTTCCAAATGTAAAATTTGAGTTTCTTTAAAACTCAAGTGCTTTCCACCTTCCAGCAAAAAAATTGTTACGATTATAATTGCCACGGTTATATTAGCTACGAGTCATTGAAGACACTTTGTTGTTACGTATTTTCTCTTCACTTCAAGTCAAAAATTCTGTTTTATGTTTGTCAAAATTGCTTGCAAGCGTATATTTTGCACAGTTTGACAACAAATCTGGCAAAATATCGACCAATCCACACCGGCATGAGCTTGGCCGCCTTTTCAATCCTGATGTAAATCCTCCACACTCGTTCAACTAGAAGCGATCGCTCGACCTTTGGTACCACAAATTCGAGTTTTTACCCACAACTCCCGCAGCGTGGGCCAAATCAACCTATCGATTCATCGATTTATCGAGTGAGACCGGTTTGATCCGAAAACGGGCTGGTGCACGGGGAGGATTTAGCAGTATCCTAATTGACATAAACGCCTCGCAACACGGGCCCACAAAGGGCCGCCCGGGTCCGTTGTTCTCCCTCCCGAACTCACCCCGGCTTCGGTTCGGCTTATGGACTTCGCTTCATGCCTCCGATCCTGTTTTCAAACTAAATAGACTCACCAAACAATTATTAAGGGAGACGGTGAACTATGCGCTTCAACACATTTAGATTGAAACACGAGGAGTTGAATGCGCTCCCTCAAAAAAGTCGTAAGTCAGTTTTATTTTCGTGACTCTGTACGCGTATTGAGAGACTAAGTGGTTAACGCTCAAGGAGGCAATGATTTCGGAAGATCTTCTTCAGACGGAAGACCGTAATTACATTCAAACGTTCCAAAATTTCACAGTACCTCTGTTAATTTTTCATTCGTAGGGACGTAACTTAAGTTCGAGACATTTTAGTGACTGTTTAATGAAAATCTGTATAAAGATTATTCATCTCCTTCTTGTCTTTCTTCACTAACGTCAGAGCCCTGTTTTCTCGTAGAAAATTGAAACACTATATTTTTCCCCCATCCTGATTAGGAAATCCATTATCCACCAAGATTCCACACAACGCATACACGTAGTTCTTTCGCGCGGATAGATTCGCCTTCGCTTGACGGGATAGGCAAGACGCACACATCGAAGCAGTAATAGTTGTATTGCTGCTCCAAGAATGTATTGTAACCTAACAATCCGAGAGGCGGGATTTTAACACTATTACCCCAATGTGAGAGAATGCGATGATGCCGCACGAAGGTAAATATATATGCTGCGCCGTGAGAGGTCAAATAATGGTAACTTCATCGATTTTTATAGGATACAGTAAAATTTTAAGACTCTCTTTCTTTCTATCGATGGTGGCTTCCTCCCTTAATGGCTTCGCCGTAAGTAGTTTATTCACTTTTGATTGATTATACCGGCACATATCCTAAAACCGCCTGTGTCTGGAACTTCTCTCTGAGTAACATCCATGCATTTTGCGTATGATCTTACGCATCATTGCTAAAGAGGCGATTAAGATAAATGTTTTAGCAGTCTTGATAAAAAGCAGAGAAAAATGTTGCCAACATTTACCTGGTTAGGATGCATGTGACACGTTTGTTATCGGTCATCATTGATAGGTCACAGACTACCCTTATTTTTAAAAAAGTATGCAGAGCATATTCCAAGAATTGGCTCCCATATAAAATTAATGTTGGAGAAAGTATAGTATGAAAATTTTTTTTTTTTTTTTTTTTTTTTTTTTTTTTTTTTTTACATAGAACTGAAAATTCAAAGCATGATTCTGGTCTCGTGGGTAATTTTTGTTCTTCGCCGTTTGCGTTGCTTGGATAGTACAGAATTGCGGGGATACTAGTCTATCTTCCTTTGAAAAATATGCATCGATCCTTTATTTGACACATTTCTCCTGATGAGTCTTCGGACGGTACCTTTGGAATGTCAAAAAGCGGAGCCTTACAAGGTTGTGACACGGGTTACGGGATTATTCTTCCCCGAGCCCGGAAAGAAAAATCCGAGCTTGCCCGAGTAAATAGACCGCACGACCGAAAGGAATCAAAGGCCGTCGGCTGTCCGCTGCCCACTGCCTTTGATGGCCGACTTTGTGCGGTTTTGATTCCGAGGCAGGGTATTTTGATTTGACGACAGTATCAAGGCGGAGGTGACACGAGCAGGACAATTCCTTTCGCGGCTAAAGAGCGAAAATATGCGGAGCTTGGACGAGTAAATAAACCAATATTTATCGAGGAAATCTGGGGCAAGGAAGGGAAGGCTGCCGCACAATAGTCTGGATTACAATATCCTGCACGCAGCAATATGGTTTTGTTGAATATTTTTAAATAAATATTTGCTTCTTTTAATTTTTGCCTATTTTTTAAAGCGACATTTTTTATTTCCTACTGTTTCCATATTCTACAGTCTCCAGTGCTCTTTTGTAAATTGTAGGCCATAGTATGTTATAATGATATCTTTAGGACTGCTCTACACGACAAAAAAAAATCGCCGTGAGGGTGATTTTTTAGTTAAAGTAAAATTTAAGGATAGCTCTCTTGCTTTTTTCCCTATTTTTTGTTATTACAAAAAAAAATATATATTTAGAGCTGAAAAATTACATAACTCTTCATGGCCTAAAAATTGTTTATACTGATGTCGTGAAACTAAAAATTGAATCGTAACATTCAAAGTGAGAAAATGCACCACCTAGTGACGTTATGTGGTGGCATTTCCCATTTAAACACACGTATTTTAGCAGATTAGGTTTTAGGTTATTTTGTCATACCTCCTCTAATAATTGTCCGATTTATGAACCATAGGCATCGTCCTTGCAATCAGTTCACTCGATAGTATCCATATAAACACGAAATCAATCAAATTCCAGACTCCTGCAAATTCTCCAATACATGGATGAAACTTTAAAATACTGAAATTAAGCATAACTCGAGCTTATCAAACTTATGGATTACTTGACATGTTTATGAATGACTAAATGTATCAATTTTTCAAAAACTTTCACAGAACAAATGGATATTTTGTGAAAGTGTCTCCTTTATAATACCAAGCACAACGCGGGGCTGCGGGGTACTTTTCCCCTGATTCTTATTGTCTACCCTTCCTCAGCACCCACTGTGCGGCAGAGCGAGTGAATAAAGGCGACTCTATCTTCGGTCGATTTAAGTCGGCTTTTGTGCATTGTACCGTTCGGTCTCTTTTTTCTCGAATTTGTCGTGGAAAAGGTGACACTAAATCAAAACCATGGGGCCCCCGATTCGGATCTTGCCCTCGCAAGATGTGACAGCATCAGTCGATGACAACACCATCCCCTTCACATCAGGCCCTCGACTAATAGCGCTATTACCCTGTTTTTCTTCCCAAGTTATCGCGTCCGAGTGCCCTTTCACCGGTTCCGATCCCCACTGTTGCCGAAAATGGTATTTCCCACATTTAAATATAAAGTGATAATAAAAAAAAATTAGAGTTCATTTAATGACTCCAGTTCAAATTTTTGGGTTATCTTGACTTTGCTTTCTCCATGGAAAAGTGTAGATCTAGCACTATTCAACCGTCAGTTTGTAAATGTAACTTTATAATAGAGCAAATGTAATCAAGCTTGAAGAAGGATCATCAGCATTTTGGGAAAAAATTCAATAGTCGATCGATAAATTTATTATGTCTGGATCTAACATCACGCTCATGGGAAAAAAGAGGCAGGGGTCATCCCCTAAATTTGTGGTACTATCCTAATGGTTGGATAATATGGGCATTTCCGATTACTTAAGGTAGCACCATAACTCAAGCTAGGGGCAGTACCGCAACAGTTGGGCCAGTAACCTAATTTATTGGGGTACAACCCCTACCTCTTTTCATCCATACTTCAGCGACCATCAGACACGCAGGATTAGAACGAGACACGTTTTGAAATATTTTCAAAATTATGTCTCAAGTGAACATCGCAAATTGAAATACCGATTTTTGGCGATATTTAGTATCTTGACGTACTTTCAAAACCAATACAGTGTTCCTTTTGCTTATATACGTGACGGACTACAACAGACATTCAAGGATTTTTGTAAGCATATTTTTAAAAAATATTATATAAGTCAAATGTTGTTGATAACCCAATTTTTAAAATTTATTCATTACTGTCATTAAAACGGCAGAAATGGCCCGTACCATACAACAAACGCCTATTTACATGTTGAGGGTAACATATAAAACTAATACTCCATGACTCAAGAAAACAAAACAAAAAAAAACAACAAAAAAAAAAAAAAACAAGAGGAAAAACACGGAAGCGAAGGCTAAAATACAACACTAAAGAAACCCGAGGTGTTTCGACTCAAAACTAAATCATTTTCAGTCGGCAAACAAATGAAAAATTAAGAAATACCGAAGAAAAACCTCAGGTTTAATCCTCGGTATTTTTTACTTTTTAGTTTGTTAATCAACTAAAATTGACTCAATTTTGAGTCAGAACGTCTCGAGTTTTTTTAGTGTTTATTTTTAGCCTTCTTTCCTGTTTTTTCCCTTGTTTTTCTCCTGTTGCCATTGTCTCGGGCTGCTTCCTAAAAAATGTATCAATGATTCTAAAAATGTTGGAATTTAGTCTAATTCATCACATCCTGTTTATTCACAAACAAACCCGTAACTTTCGTCTGAGTCGAGGCTCGCTCCCGCAAGTTAGAAGTCAGAATCCCCAGCTGGATCCTGCGTCCCAGCTACTCCGAGAACCCGGGCCTCCTGCGGGACGGAGGGTCGTAACAAAATGGCGTCGCGTTAACAGGTAGCGACGAGCGAGTTGATAATACGGCCGGGGCCACGCAGCTGGTAGAGATGGCCCTTTTGTTAATGGCAGATAATCCGGAGCGTGGTTCGGGAGTGAATCGGACAGGCATATGTCGCCGGCCCTGCGCAGCATAATGTAATACGGCCTTTTCAAACCCATTGACAAATTGGCATTTCAGCTTCGGGACTTCTCCCGTGCAACGTTTGGGGAGGCTCGAATCGCCGACGACCGCATATCATTAACTCCTAGTCCCTTACACGGCTCCGATAAGGCAGAACCTCTCAACTCCAGCCGGGAATCCTATGGACATCCGCGGTTTTTGCTTTGCCCTCCGGGTGGGATCGAGCTGGGGTCCCTGGCGTACATTCTTCCCGGCCCTCTTTGGTTTGGTCCTTCCTCCTTCCACGCAGGGCGGAGGGCGGGCGACTCAAACCGCGGGCTTAATCATATCCAGTTCATTAAAATCAACTTAACCTCCCTCAACGTGAAACAATTTCCGTACAAAGAGTGCTATCTGCGGGGGATGGCGCTTGGAAACGGGTTAACAGCAACGCGCTCGCGGGCTCAAAGTTTTGTCACAGACAATGCGGTTGGACTCAGGATCATAGTCACCTTCCGGCAAAAGCACAAGCGCCATGTGACATTTAAAAATTGCCGCCGCCATTTCATTATTTTACAGAGAAATTGTTGGTTGAATCTATTTGAATATTTCACTGAATTTTATCGGCAGCACAAATATAATCCAGTGAAATTTCCGGACAGCTTCATTGAAAAATTATTTTGTAAAAAAAAAAAATAAAATTTAAAAAAAAACGGAAAATTTTTAATCAGTGGAAGTTTTTAAACGTCGCATGTTGCTTGTGATATTTTGACCGGAAGGTGACAATATTGTGTGTAACTCTATTTCTCTTCTACTTTGATTGACGCGCTTGAAGATCGTGCTTGGCCGTTGCAACTACATCTCTGGCTAGTCCCAAAATTAGCCAGGAACGCTGAAAAAACAGTTACGGGCTACATAGACATACCGTCCGTTCCGGGCTCAGAGGCCGAAAGTTCCGGGTACTGAGGTCGTAGTTTCGACTGCTCCGGGTGCCACGCTCGGAACTTTCGGCCTCTGCGCCCGGAACTTGGACGGTATGTTTGTATAGCCCGTAAGTATACGTCTTCCACGGCCGGAGTCTTTTTTCAGTGAATATAATTGAGATTATCATACTTTTTCCGTGGTGCAAACCGTACTATGCGCGGCGTTAAAAGGAGCATAATTAATCTAGGGGCAAAAGCCTCCTCGTTGTTTAGGGAACTAAACTGGTGTTTACACAAGTCGGAGCGAGAGGGAAAGGGGTACATCGGAGGGGTAGGAAACTGATCCGCCATTGCCGCCCTTCGAGGGCACGAGAAAAGAGTTTGTGTAATCCATCTGTCTCGCTCACGGAGCATGGTCAAATACAATCTTATCTCCATCAGTTTGCGCTGCCGCGCGGTGACATTTCAGACGAAGGCAACTAGTCATGCGCCGGTTACAAGCGGGAATTACACGGAATCAATTGAACGGTTTATCTGGGGAACAGCGTAAGTACTCTGGCACTCTTACGGCACTCGCGCTGTTTTTCGAATGATCCACTAAATTATGCCCTCTCGAGAGTGTCTCTTTTTCAACTAGCCACTCAAATTGCGCCCTCCAAGCTTCGATCCCTCGCTTTAGGGTTGCCAAAATTACGAAGTTCACAGATTTTTAATGCCGACCCGAAAATACGAACGAGGATATTGTTAGCCACTGGAATTTTCGGTTTGTGAATCTCATCCTCTATGAATTTCTAGGTGATACATATAATTCTAACAGCCCTCCCTTCTCAAAGGAAAAAAA
>NW_017547177.1:7033674-7232791 GCF_001854935.1 Bemisia tabaci
GCCTAAAAACGGTTAATATACTGATGCCGTGAAACTAAAAATTAAATCGTCACATTCAATTTTGAGCATCCTTTTCTTCCATAAACGGCTAGGGCATATAGCCCTGTTTTCCAGGTCATCTATCACCAAGCACATAGAATCATAAATATTAAAAATATAGAAAATCGGTAAATATAAGACTCCGCAAGTCAATAAAAACAGCAATGAAATATTCAATCATCCTCAGGAGATGAGAGTCAACTTTGTGTTCATCTCTTTTTGGCGTTCGTCTAAGTAATATTGTCCCAAAAAAACGAATTCTTAATTTCAATATCTCAATTTATAAATGGATAAAAATTTAAAATCCTGAAAGTATGCATATCTCGAGCTTATCAAAATTATTGATTAAACTTGGCATGTTTATGAGTGGCAAAATTTTTTTATTTTCAAAAACTTTCACAGGAACAAATCGGTATTTTGTTAAAGAACCTCCTATTTAATTCCAAGCACATCGCGGGGTTGCGGGGTCCTTTCCCCCTGATTTTTATTGTCTACCCTCGCCCACTGTGCGGCAGAGCGAGTGAATAAAGGCGACTCTATCTTCGGTCGATTTAAGTCGGCTTTTGTGCATTGTACCGTTCGGTCTCTTTTTTCTCGAATTTGTCGTGGAAAAGGTGACACTAAATCAAAACCATGGGGCCCCCGATTCGGATCTTGCCCTCGCAAGATGTGACAGCATCAGTCGATGACAACACCATCCCTCGCTCTTCACATCAGGCCCTCGACTAATAGCGCTATTACCCTGTTTTTCTTCCCAAGTTATCGCGTCCGAGTGCCCTTTCACCGGTTCCGATCGCCACTGTTGCCAAAAATGGTATTTCCCATATTTAAATATAAAATGATAATAAAAAAAATTAGAATTTATTTCATGGCTGCAGTTCAATTTTTTGGGTTATCTTGCCTTTGCTTTCTCCATGGGTTAGCGTAGATTTAGCACTAATTGGAAATGTAACTTTATAATAAAACAAATGTAATCAAACTTAAAGTAAATCATCAGCATTTTGGGAATCAATTCAATAGTTGATCGATAAATTGATTATGTCTGGATCTAACATCACGCTCATGGGGAAAAAGAGGCAGGGGTCACCCCCTAAATTTGTGGTACTATCTTAATGGTTGGATAATATGGGCATTTCCGATTACTTAAGGTAGCACCGTAACTCAAGCTGGGGGTAGTACCGTAATAGTTGGGTCAGTAACCCAATTTGTTGGGGTACTACCACAATTTGAAGCTCCTAAATGGACGGAGTTAAACAGAAAGGAACCAAGCCACATCGGGATCGAACCGAGAAAAAGAGGTTTAAAGTTTGGCTCCTGCATAAGACTCAATGTAAAAGATAAACTTCAAGTTCAATTTCTGCAAAATTTGCTCCAACAAAAACTTTGAATTTTTGCCGATAGAAAGTAGAGTAGTGGTTGAGTTCAAAACCATTCATAACTCAATTTTTTCCAAAATGTGGGTTGGTTCCTTTCTGCTTAACTCAGTCCAAATCAAGTTGGGTCATAGCTCCTACCTCTTTTTATACACGCTGTACCGTACATTAGACACAGGATTAAATCGAAAAAGATCTTGAAATATTTTCAAAATTATGTCTCAAGTGAACATCGCCAATCAAAATACCAATTTTTTTTACCAATTCACTATCTTGACGTATCTTTAAAACCAATACTAGTGTTCTTTTTGCATAAATACGTGAACAACAGTGTGATACGACATTCAAGGATTTTTATAAACATATTTTTAAAAATATTCTATAAGTCAAATGTTGTTGAAAACCCAATTTTTAAAATTCATTTATCACTGTCAATAAAAAGGCAGAAATGACCCGCACCACACAACACTTCTCTGTTTACATGTTGAGGGAAAAATATAAAATTAATGCTCCATGATTCAAAAAAAAAAAAAAAAAACCCCGACGGAAAACACGGGAAAGAAGACTAAAAATCGAACACTAAAAAAACCTCGAGATGTTCTGACTCAAAACTGACTTCATTTTCAGTGGGAAAACAAATTGAAAATTAAAAACGTACCGAAGAAAAACCTGAAATACCTTTAAAAACCTCAGCTTTTTTCTTCAGTATTATTCAATTTTTAATTTGTTTTCCAACTGAAATTGACTCAATGTTGAGTCGAAACATCTCCAGTTTTTTTAGTATTGTATTTTAGCCTTGTTTCCCGTTTTCTTCCGGTATTTTTCTCCTGTTGCCATTGTCTCGGGATGCTTCGTAAAAATTTGTATCTATGATTTTAAAAATGTTGGAATTATCACATCCTGTTAATTCACAAACAAGCCCGTAACTTTCGCCTGAGTCGAAGCTCGCTCCCGCAAGTTAGAAGTTAGAAGTCAGAATCCCTAGCTGGATCCTACGTCCCAGCGACTCTGAGAACCCGGGCCTCCTGCGGGACGGAGGGTCGTAACAAAATGGCGTCGCGTTAACAGGTAGCGACGAGCGAGTTGATAATACGGCCGGGGCCTCGCAGCTGGTAGAGATGGCCCTTTTGTTAATGGCAGATAATCCGGAGCGTGGTTCGGGAGTGAATCGGACAGGCATATGTCGCCGGCCCTGCGCAGCATAATGTAATACGGCCTTTTCAAACCCATTGACAAATTGGCATTTCAGCTTCGGGACTTCTCCCGTACAACGTTTGGGGAGGCTCGAATCGCCGACGACCGCATATCATTAACTCCTAGTCCCTTACACGGCCCCGATAAGGCAGAAACTCTCAACTCCAGCAAAGAGTCCTATGGACATCCGCGGTTTTTGCTTTGCCCTGCGGCTGGGATCGAGCTGGGGTCCCTGCATGGCGTACATTCTTCCCGGCCCTCTTTGGTTTGGTCCTTCCTCCTTCCAGGCAGGGTGGAGGGCGGGCGACTCAAACCGCGGGCTTAATCATATCCAGTTCATTAAAATCAACTTAACCTCCCTCAACGTGAAACAATTTCCGCACAAAGAGCGCTATCTGCGGGGGATGACGCTCGGAAACGGGTTAACAGCAACGCGCTCGCGGGTTTTAAGTTTTGTCGCATCAAATGGGGTCGGATCATATTGTGTCAACCTCTATTTCTCCTTTAATTTGGTTGACGCACGTTTGGATATCCATAAATATTATGCAAAAGAGGCATATGAGGTAAAAGACCTCCTCAGATTTGATACATTGAAAAAAGTTACGGGCTATATAGACATACCGTTTGTCCCGGGCTCATAGGCTGGAAGTTCCGGGTGCTGAAGCCGTAGCTCAGATTGCTCTGGGTGCTGCGCTCGGAACTCTCAGCCTCTGAGCCTGGAACGCGGACGATATGTCTATAAAGCTCGTAAGTACGGCTTTCACGGCCGGAGTTTTTTTTTTTCAGTGTGCAAGGTTTAGATTTGGACGTATTTCTATCAAACGGAACTAAGCGCCATCGGGGGAGGAAGAGAGAGGAGGGCTTGGATTGGCGAGTGTGGCGCCTAAGTAGAAAACAACTGAGCGCCTCTCTAACAAGACAAGAACGTATCAGAGCTTTACCACTTGTTTTCTCCTTGAATGCCCGGTATCGTCTAATACGCTAGCGAGTACGCGCATTAAAACCAGTGCGCTTACAATTAGTTGGTTTTAATCATGTAGGCAACTAAACTAGCTGCCTGGCAAAGCGGTGCGTATCGCCGAGATTTGAAGTCGCTCAAGTTCGTGCTTGGCCGGTGCAACTACAACTCTGGCTAGTCCTAAAATTAGCCAGGAACGCTGAACAAAAAGTTACGGGCTACATAGACATACCGTCCGTTCCGGACTCAGAGGCCGAAAGTTCCGGGTGCTGAGGTCGTAGTTTCGACTGCTCCGGGTGCCACACGCTCGGAACTTTCGGCCTCTGAGCCCGGAACTTGGACGGTATGTTTGTATAGCCCGTAAGCATACGTCTTCCACGGCCGGAGTTTTTTTCAGTGAATATAATTGAGATTATCATACTTTTTTCCGTGGTGCAAACCGTACTATGCGCGGCGTTAAAAGGAGCATAATTAATCTAGGGGCAAGAACCTCCTCGTTGTTTAGGGAACTAAACTGGTGTTTACACAAGTTGGAGCAAGAGGGAAAGGGGTACATCGGAGGGGTAGGAAACTGATCCGCCATTGCCGCCCTTCGAGGGCATGAGAAAAGAGTTTGTGTAATCCATCTGTCTCGCTCACGGAGCATGGTCAAATACAATCTTATCTCCATCAGTTTGCGCTGCCGCGCGGTGACATTTCAGACGAAGGCAACTAGTCATGCGCCGGTTACGAGCGGGAATTACACGGAATCAATTGAACGGCTTATTTGAAGAACAGCGTAAGTACTCCGGCACTCCTTCGGCACTCGTGCTGTTTTTCGAATGATCTACTAAATTATGCCCTCTTGAGAGTGTCTCTTTTTCAACTAGCCACTCAAATTGCGCCCTCTAAAGCTTCGATCCCTCGCTTTAGGGTTGCCAAAATTACGAAGTTCACCGATTTTTAATGCCGACCCGAAAATACGAACGAGGATATTGTTAGCCACTGGAATTTTCGGTTTGTGAATCCCATCCTCTATGAATTTCTGGGTGATACTTAAATTCGAACTGCCCTCCCTTCTCCAAGGAAAAAACCTCAAGTTCTGCAGAAGTCTATGAAAGTTGATGGTACTCGTATATCATGCCCCTGCCGTAACCATGGAGAAACTCATTTTATTCACGCATGGCATATTCTTTGTCAATATCGCCTAAAAGCATTTTTTAAACAATTATTGAAAACAAAAACCATGACAAAATTACCAAAATCAATTTCGTTCCATAAGAGCGTTTAATTAATAGTATATAATCATGACCAATTGACCAATAATCGTATCGGTGTTTTTACCATCAAGTGATAATTTTATCACTTCGTTGGTAATTTTACGATTAAGTTAGCGAAATTATGACTTAGTGACAAAAGTATCCTAATCGTGGTTACGGCTTTACATTTGATTAACAACTAATTTGGTGATTTATAGTCAATGTTTTCTCTCAGAGTGTGATACCTTGCATATTCCGCTAAGGTGGTGGCAATCATCGTCTTCATTTGCTCAGTTATTTTTCTTCGTACAGCGATTATTGACAAATAAAGAAGTCTACTTTGACAGAACATAGTGAGAGGCGACAATTTCAGATCCAGCTTTAAGTGCATCTGATGAGCTTTGAACTTACTGGTGGACAAAATCAGAGTACCTATATCATGTTCTTCACGAAATTGTTTAAATTGTGTAGCGAATATGGATGGAATGGTGTATTTGTTGGGTTAGAGGGAATTGGAATTATTTTCCGGTGGTTTGGTGTAGCCTCTCATAAAATATAACGGTCTATGGTCGTAACAGCCTCAACTTTGAGAGCTTCAAATTCTAACCTTGAGAGAGGATGTTGCGTAAGTCAGTAGCATTACCGTGTTCCTCATATAAGTTTCCAAGAAATCGTTTCGTTGCATCGCACATTCGTTGAGCTCACGCAGGATTACTCTTTAGAAATAATTATTGTAAATTTGGCAACGCACTGAGTTCTTCATGAAGTCCGCCGGGCTCACTGAAGCGCAAGCTCCCGTTTTTTCTACTTTTTTCTGGTATCAAGCGGGAGTTCAAGGTGTAAAAAGCAGCTTGTGCAAGCCGTGATAGGGTTCCATCGATCTCAAGTACGTTCATATTTTGACGTTCAAACCTATTTTCACTCACTCATTTAACATTGATTTTCATTGATCAGTTTTATTCCTATCTTCGCTCTCTCCCTGTAATGTGATCATTTTGAAAAGGGGGAAAGAGCAAAGAAGAAACCCGGTCTCCTGAAATCTGAAACCGCCATCTCCCAATGATTTCTTTAATAATGAAAAAGAAAGAGTAAATTTTTAAAATTTGAATCAAAATCGAAGAGAAAACAATTACACGGAACTAACACCAGAAGCGGATCCAGATATTAGGCAACGCTGAATTCCCTCCATTTAAACCTATATTAAATAATCGATTCTTGTCGGAGACATTTCCATAGGCTTAAATTGAGAAAAACAATGATGCCAATTATCTGGATCCGCCAATGACAGACCTCCACGCTGATTCCAGATGTTACGTAAAAAATATCAAACTTTCGAGGCGATAATTTAACTATGTTATACATGATAATTCTGGCTCAAATTATGTCAAAATATCCCCAGGCGTCTTTTTTTTCATGAATAATTTGAAACATCAGATCTTAATGAACCATCGGACAAAAATATAAAACCGTAAAACCGTAATGATTAATTTGCTATTCTAGATGAAACGCGGTGGGTGCATCGTAAATTGTCAAACCAAACCTTATGATTAAGAATCAAATATTTTCTTGCCCGTTTCTTGTCAAATTCAGAAGTATTTATACGCGTGTTGGTGGAATAAAAGCAACTTTGTGAATTCTGACATAACTAATGGTTTCTCCTTTATATTATACCATATAGGATGAACATGCAAAAAATTGTGAAATAAATTCTAAAATGTTTCAAGTTTATGAGCTGATTTTCGATAGCCAATTGAGTGTACCTAGGTTGTTTTTGGTTCTTTCCAAGAGCGAGACATTGAAAACAACCTATTAAAATGATTCAGAATATTAATAATTTTTCACTTATGAATAATTGAACGTCATTAAACAGAATCAACTAAACTACAGAAGACGCAGCCTAATTTCCTCTTGGGTTTCATTTTCTTACAAGATAACTGAAGAACATTCTGCCGTAAAAGTTTGTGAGTACAAACTTTCAGAAGAATTCACGGAAAGTTTCAAATCATTATGTCGCTTATATTCCCTGTTGTCGAAAACCTGGGAAGAAATTAGGCAACTATAAATTCAGCCAGTCTGATTCTGGATAAATCCATTCCATTTGCCTTGAAAATTCTCAGTATAATTTTGAGAGAAAAACGTATTCCTGAGTGTCTTACTCCTCGACCTCCTGTTTGATGGCCCACTAAAAAATGCTATCAAAATGCTCTGAATTTTGCAACACAGATCGAGGCTCTTTGAGAATGCGCGCGGTATGCTAACGACGTTCAACCGAAGTCTCATGCGAAAAATGACGTACGGTCCATTTCAGTTTCATCGCACTTCCGTCGTTTTACCAATCGCCAGACGATCCGAGCTTATACCCATGGCAGCTACCGCGGCCGCAGCGCGGCCACTTCAAAAAGGCAGAGGCAGTTAGTTAAAAAGGAAACCGTTTTAATTTCCAGAAATTGCATCTCGAGGTCATGAAAAGATAACAATGGTCTGGCGGGGCCTAATCTCCGGATTAAAGCCAAAAGGGTACGAAGCCATGTTTACGGCCTAGGTGCCGCTCGGCTAAAAATGATGGTAAGTGACAGGCTTAGCCAAATATAAAACGACGGAGGAGAGAGAGACGGGACACTGCGGAGGACGGGAGGGACGGAGATAGATAGAGAGGGCAGGGTGCATTATCCGCGCTATGTCGAATCCCGGCTCGTCGTGCATGAGTGAGTTTCGGATCGGGAAGCGGCAGAAAGGGGCCGAAATAGACCAATTAGTCGCCAGATCCCTGACTTTGAACAAGTAAACTGCATTTAAATCGGCCGCCGGCCACCGGTCACCGGTTATCGGACGTCAAAACTTGCCTTAGCGTCTCTATTTTGCTATGCTCAGGATAAAGGCCGTATCAGCATTTCCATGTTGCTAAATTTTAGTCTAATAGAGCAAAAAATGTGCTTCAAAATTTCTTTGTGCACACGGAAAAAAAGTTGGGTAGCATTTACCATATACTCTGGTTAAAAAACGGCACAACCAAAAGTATGGTGACTTCCACCAAAAATTATTGTCACAGTAAGGAGAAATCTTGTTACTTTCACAATAATCATGATGAAAGTTACCATACTCTCTGGTTGTGCCATTTACTAACCAGAATATGGTAAATGCTACCTAATTTTTTGCACTGAAAAAAGGGTACAGGCTGTATAGACATACCGTCCATTCTGGGCTGAGAGGCCGAAACTTTCGGGTGCTGGAGCCGTAGCTTCGGTTGCCGCGGGTGTTACGTCCGGAAGGTTCGTCCTCTGAGCCCGGAACGCGGACGATATGCTTATATAGCCCGTAAATATACGGCTTCCACGGCCGGAGTCTCTTTTTCAGTGAGTGATTCTAAAATGGTATAGCTCTCATTGGCGCTTGGGCCCTTGGGCATATGATAGCTTTCAGGGCTTTAAAAGATCGCACGTGCCGATGTGTGTTTTCATTCTAATTACTTGCCTCAGTTCAAAAGTTGTATTACATGATAGAGGTAGAGTTGGATAGTCAATATTAAGGATTTTCTCCCGTCTTTGACCGAAAAAGGTAACATTTTGCAGCATTTGCTGTTATTTCAAAAGCAGTTTAAAAGTTCCTGTATTTTTGATTAATCGATAGATGCAATGGGAAAAGGCTTCGATTACGATTATCCAAATTTCCACTTGTATTGCGTTAGCTTGGAAGAAAACCAACCATTTTAGCTTGAAATTTGATGTAAATTTTCCTCAAACATTCAAAAATATCTGCCAAAAATTGTTTAGTAGTATTCAGAGCAGTTATCTTGTATAAAAGAAAAGCATACTTGGAGATTTTGGAACGCTGAAACGGGTATACTTATACTTGAACATTCACTATTTTAATCCCTATAATTTACTTGTTAACAAATCAAGGTTATGGTAAATCCACTTTTTGGGCCACATTTTAGAAAAATAGCTTTTTGTGGCTATTCTCAGGCAAAAAGAAGTGAAGACCAAAATGTTGACCTCCGAAATTATTATATCACGCAACACCATTTTGAAACTAAACAGGGACTCAATGTCATTCAACGAGCATGAGATTCTTTGGAAGAATTTAATATTTCGACCACCTTAAGGCCATAAGTGTTCTGTTTTTTCAAGACATGAAATCGCTAACTCTCTTAAAGAGAAAATAATATTTCACCGTGGGAAGTCTGGCAACACGTAAATGCTCATTCATCGTTCTTCCTTAGCGCGGTAGTATCCTCATTCCTGTCTTCATTTCATTTTCGAGGGTAGAACTGCTTCTTGGGCCACGTATAGGTGCGACGCCACTGTGACTCTGGTTGATTTTTGGGTTGGAAATAATCGTGTTGTCTTGAAAATGTGAGGGATTTTTTACTTTCATCTTTCGGTCTTGTTTTGATGGATCCTGGATATGGTCCAAGTGTCAGTTTCCTGTCTTGCGTAGACGATGACGTCCCAGAGATGGCGGCGATCCGGCGCGGCGCGGCCGGTGCGGCGGACAGTCGACGAGACTGACCGGTATTGGGTGTCGATCCTCATCGAAATGAGCTGATTGAGTTTCTGTTTTGGGGTTGTTGAGCATTTGCTCCAATTCCGCCGAGGTAATTTTGAGGAGCTGGCAATGTTCATCTCAACGGAGTACAGCATGATCGTGTATGTATGTATGGGGAAGCAACTGTGATAGAAAGAATCTTGCAGGAAAGGAACGAAAGGTATTGGAATGTTGTGAACATTGTGCACAGGGAAAAGTGTGGTTTCTATGTTACTGTAGTTTCATAGGTATGGCAAGCAAGTCTCCCTGATTTTTGAATAGTTCATCAGAATTACCTCTGTCAATCAGATACAATTATTTTAACTTCTATGTAGCCTAATTTGCATACCCTTCGAATTTAAGGAGCAAATTCTTTTGAGCTCAATGACTCGTTAGCTCAAACTTATTTGCATGCGGAAGTTCATCAACCCTAGGTGAAAAAAATATATCTAAAACAAAATGAGAGGTAAAGATGGAGCGAAAATATTTGAAAAAAGATAAAATAAATAAAAGCATAAAAATGATAAAAAAAATTTAAAAAAATAAAAATTGTCGAGACCAGGTTAAATCAAAGTACGGATTTGCCTGTGGCTTTCAAGTATTTCTTTCTTGTAGCTTTAGTTGGAACATGAACTCCCCACAGAAATATTTAACCTAAGAAAAATATTCAAAACTAATTTTTACAGACGCCAGGTAGCGACGACTTTCAATCCTAAGAAATGCCTCTGTTTTTTCCTCATTCATTTGACCATGAAGGCGGAGCAAATTGAATTCAATTGCGAATGCAAAAGCACTTGAGCTGAGAGTTTGCCGATCGGTAGTAATAAATCCAAAGGTGATGGAGTGATAGGGAGGGAGGGGAGACTTACTCGATATTCCAGGCCGTTACCTCGCGATTGTGCCGGCGGGCCCCTCGAAATTTTGATACTTTCGTCAATTGGGCCCAAGAGGCCCTTCACTTGATACCGCGAATGGGGCGAGCAGATCCCAGGGTTGCCTCGAACTCAGGGTCTTTCACACTGCCGAGCTGAGGAAGAACGCCATATAAACCTTCAGCCGTAGCCAAATTCCCTTTGATAAAATTCGAATTCACTGAGGAAGTTGAGAATATTTCTTTTCAAATTTTTCCGACAATTTTGCATGAACTTTAATCTAAAATATCCAAAAATTTCAAGGTATAATATGCATAAATTTTCTCAAAAATAAAGTTTTATCCAGGGAAATTTGGGAACTCTCGAATGTACGCACGGGGTTTTTCCTTAGCCCGGCATCATAGCTTCTTCACCGGAGTCTGCAAACACGCAGTCTCCATTCAGTCGCAAAACAGTTTTCATGTTGTTCACGGTCAATATATTATAGAAACCCCACGTTAATGTCTTCCTTGAAGTGCGAAAATTATTTTTGGAAATCAGCGCTAAAGATTAGTCGTTAGAACAGATAACCGATTTTTGAGAAGCTTAGCAAAGCGTTTAGGAAATAAGACCTAGTTTGACAAGCTTGCTTTACAAACTGCTTAGTCCGACTCTCGTAAATTCTTTGCGATGACTTATCACGAGGCGCAAAATACTCATAATCTTTGAATGTAACTTTTGGTGCTCCAGATCAGGCTAATTCAATTGGTTTTGCAGGGCATGCAAAACAGTATAACTGATTATGTTTAAAAATTATTACAGGTCACAAACTATATGCAAGGTTGTCGCAATGGTTCATTTGGCAATACAAGTTACAATATTTTAGAGAATCTTTCACAAAATCCTTTTCCGAATAATTATTTGGAAAAATTATTTAAATATTTTCAACAAAAGGTTTCATTAATTGAAGACCTTAAATCAATAACGGGCCAAAAAGTCAAGTTTCAGTTATTCAACATTTATTTCCCATAGATGGCCCGGCATATACCATGTAGCGCTACCAACTCGGCACTCTGCACACCCACTATCATGGTCGTGGCACTCAGTCCGCTTCACGGGTTGCTGTCCTTGGTACATAGAACGCTATTCGAGGTCTAACTCGATTTTCATTTTTTTGGCACTTAGCCCATTATTGATTTAAGGTCTTCAATTAGGGTCGAGCAATATTTTATACATTTAGGGGAAAAATATTTCAAATACTGCCAAAAATATCGTCGCAAATGTCATACACTCAATTTCAAAATATTTCTATAATGGTGCCACCGTGAAAATTATTATCATTTTTGCAATGATATTGTTAGCAGGTACACTCACGGCAGTACTTCAACAAATATTCCTGAGATACTGATATTTTTAATTTAACAAGTAAAACCTAAATTTTTCAGCATCCAACACTCATTAATGTTAATTTCCTTCTTCACATGGCACCGAGAAAGTATCCACCTCTGCGCAACCTGACGTTACCACTTGACAGTTCCATATCAAGTCTACTTGCCCAATGCCCATTTTTAAAAAGCCCCTCAAAGCTTGCACCACGGAGGGTTCCAAGCTGCAACTCTTGAGAGGACTTCATGATTCTTTCGACCCGGCACCCCTCCTCAGCCCGGAGTCGCGCTTCAAGTGTTAACCTTCTTCCTCTTCGCTCTTCAAGTCTCGCAACATATAGCAGCTTCCAAACAAGTAATTTCCACCAAGTCCTGACAATCGACAAAGTTCCGATACCTGTACAAAAGATCAATGAAAGGGGAGCCTTTCGAGGGTTGCCACATACTTCACGATTGTTCGAGTTTTTCGTTTAAAATTGGATATTAAACCGAAAAAATGGCAGCACCGAGCGTAATAGTACTTACATGTAACGTTTCTCGACAATATTTGCCCTCCGGTAGTGAACGCTATTGAGAGCCGACAAAAATACCGACCTCAAGTGCTGTTTTGTAAATTACACGATTGTTTTCATCCGCGATTCCCTTTCGCAGGTCTATTTGTGCATTTAAATGAAGTGAGGGTTATATTCGTTCGCCGCGCTAACATGTTCCCAGGCTTGGAGGATATCAGAGGTTGACCCCGCCGCAGTAATTTCGAGGATGCTGATACTGTCATTTCAATTCTGCTCAAAGTTGAACTCATAGTATTTTTGATATATTATAAAGAAACCGAGGTTTATACATGAAAATATTCCACAAGCCGTCCAATTTTCAAGTTTTTGAATTCACTTGTCTTTCGGATATCGAACTTTAAACCAAATTGCATAATACAAATATTTCAACTCCTGAGCCGCTCAAATCGCATCCATCGGATTGAAGGCGAACTTGGTTTCTCGAAGGAGCCGTTCAAGTATTACGTAACGCACTTGAGGGGGGGGGGGTACGAGCCAGCGTTAAAAGGGGAAATGGGAGGGGGGTTCAAGCCCAGCGTTACGTAAAATATCCGAGCCGGTGGAAAAAAAAACTTTTTAAAAAATGTGCCAAAAATTGAAAATCCCGCCTTTCCCGAATTAAAATGGGGGTGAATTAATAATAGGGGCCAGGTCAGCTTTCAGTAATTCAAAAGGGAGTGTACTGCGTTACGGGTGCGTTACAAAGAGGAGGGGGGGGGGTAAAAACATCGGAGAAAGGCCTAGATTTGTATCTCTTAAAAATTTGGCAATATCTGAACACCCATACGGCGTTTTTCTATAACAACAGTGCAAGGTAAGATAGTCTCTTCTAAATCTTCTGCGAAAAAAAGTCCGCGATACCAAAAATACCAAGACCGTGTCACAAGTCCATCAGCGCCCGAAAAGCCGGACGCTATCGCAAAAGGGGTAGGCGTCTGCGGTGAAAGTAAAAGGGTCGTCTTCGCGACCGCATGATCGTCCGAACAGGGGTGCAAACTGGAGATACAGCCCGATAAAACGTCGCGCTTCTGACGTAAAGGCGTATCTCAATTCCCACGTGAACCCAGTTCTCCATATAACTCCATGCTTTTCAGGGATCATACGGAAATAGAGATACACCTTTACGTCAGAGGAGAGACAAAAAGGGGGCTGCTAGCGGTCCAGGGCCGAAAACTGTCCGAGTCAGGGATTTAGGCCGCGGCCAGGGATTTGGCCCGTACCTGGGCTCATTACACTCCGAATCATCCCGTTTATAAACATTGCTCTGACAGCCCTACAATAAGCCCGCTTGTCGGCTGTTTGCCGCCAAACATTAGATAAACGCACCCTAGTCCTTTTCCCGAGACATCGGAGCGATGGATCGATGTGGTGCCTCGACGCTGAAAGTCGAAAGGCAAGCAGCCCGATTGGACCGCGTTAAGCAGAAAGGAACTAGGTCACATCAGCTATTGCCAAACTTATTTCGGTAATTTACTTTCTTACATGAAAACGGTTGTGCGGATTTTTACGCAAATTTCAGTGAATTTTCTGCAAAGTACGAAGCAAATTCCTCAAAATTGTCAAAAGAAGCCGCACAAACGTTCTCTTGCGACAAAATTATATTGCTCAGTTAAATTTGGCAACAGCTGATGTGGCTTGGTTCCTTTCTGTTGAACGCGGTCCAATTTGCACTGTTGCAAGTTTCCTGGTTTGTGCATTTTTAAGCCCGTGAGAAAACCAATCATGGCGATTTACGACAATGAGGCTGATTTATTTTTGCTTAATCAATATAAAGGGTCGATTTTTGGTTATCATTTTTTTAATTATATCAATCCGCGTGTATTATTAAGGTTTAGTACAAAAGCCCATTTTCTGAGCCAAAAATGAAGGATTTAATATTACTCAACCAGTTCGATCTTTGAAAATCATGATGGATGGCTTCATTTGCCCAGGAAATTAAGGCTGTTTTGTTGAGGTCTCTTATTATTATTCACATACAAAATTAATAATGAAGCTTTTCGTAAAACATCACAAATATCTAGCTATAGTCAGAATATGCGCATTTATTAGCACAATAAATTACCGAGTTCTCGTTGTCTATGAGGGATTATACCTGTTTGCACCATTGTGCCCTCTATTCTTGAACTATCGCTGAACACCGATCGATTGGAGAAAGTTGGCATTCGATATCTCGATATTATACTCTCTTCCGAGTCGCTTAAGCCCGGTCAGTTCTTTCTTTCTCTAAAGTCCGTGGAGTTGTCTCTAGATCCCACCCCGGATAAAGCCTTATCCCCGATCTGTCTGATTTTACACAGCTGTTTATCTCCAAAAAGGTTTTCTTCACCTCGCTTTACTGATTTTTAACATTCAGATGATTCATAGACCACGAACATACGGCGGGTTTTGTGAAATCAACAGTGGCTTAGCAAATTTTTTGGAGATTTCTTTCATTTCCTTTTCTCTCTTTTTTCCAGATATTTGATACTCGCATACTCATCCGCAGTTTGCCAAAGGGGCCATGCACCCCACAGTTCCAACCGCATTTTCAGTGTTTGACTTGAATAATATTGGCATGCATGTTTTCAAAACTAAATTATGAGACCAAATTAACAGATTTTCAAAGTATTGGGATGCGTTTAAATCACTATTATTTAATAAAGAATAGTTCAAATTTCTATGTGTTTTTACTCTAAAATTTCAATTGAAAGGAACTGAATGGTTAAAATTTGAAGGCAATGACTGTTATCAAGTATGGGGTCAACATTTTTGACTGGACAGAATAAAAAAATAAAAATTAATTAAGCGAAAGACAAAACAAGTTTGAGGTCGTCCTACATCGGAGGGCATGGGGTCATGCAATTTTGCTACTATTATATTGCTCTCCTTTGCAATTACACTGGCATTTACTTTTGCAAATTTTTGCGAATAATTCCTATTAATTTAATGGTTTTTCTTAATTTTACCGATCATTGGAGAGTAATTTTTGAGTAGTTATGCATTTTGTCACCTATGACATGAATGCTAAGCTTTACGGTCCTAGCATTACGTTACCGGGTAAAATCTCTCTTTCACAAAAGTTGCGGTGACCATCATTAATAAATATTTCAATTCCGATATTATGAATTCTTTCATTTCATTTTAACTTATTAATTATCTGCGAGTTTTGAGTGTATTAATTGCAAGCAGATTTTTAATATTTCTCAGAATCAAACCAATTTTTAATTTTTTTCAGAACATTGAGCTCACTTTCACTATACCTAAAAAATAATATTCTTATTCGTTTGAGGAGGCTTTAGGCGTCAGAGTAGATTCAAATAAACTATTGAAGAATACTCTTATGTTGTTCACTGAACTGTTTTCAATTTTTTGGTATTTCAAGGACACTTTTTGTGGATCAATGAATATACACTAGGGTGACGCATTTTAGATTTTTTGTCCATGTGAATTCAAATGCATTCTTTCAAATTTGCTTTTTTATATCTGTTTTTCGCCGATATTTGCCCCTGCTACAAGTGTATAGAAACGCTAACAATCACGGAATGAGTGTTTGAAACAGTGTGTACCGCAATGGCAATCCTATGCATTCTGGAAATGTGAAAATGTTTGGCCTCAATCGTCATAGCTTAAAAAGCAAGGAACTTTGCTAGGGTAGAATCGACTTTTGAATGAAAAAGTATAAACAATCTAATCATGTTCAAAATATTTATTGTAACATTAAAGGCACGATTGAATCTATCGGTCATATAGAAAATTAAATATTTACAAACTTAATTTTTTGGTGAAATTCTATACATACATTCATAATATTCACATTGAGCAGAATTCTTAAAAATACAAAATAGTAACGTGTAAAAATATTTCTAATGATTTGAAACTTATGTCATTCACATCATTGGTTTTTTAGGACGATATATCGACCATTAAAATATGATAAACTAACCAGATTAATCAAATCATCAAAATGAAATGTCAGTTAGATTTCTAATTACAAACAATAGCTGCACATTATGCTCATAAATTTTTGCCAATTCAGCCCAAAAATTTGAAAAAAAAGGACCACTGTAAAAAAGAAGTAGGTCAAATATAGAAATGATCTATACTTGACTATCCTTCTACCATCAGGTTTTGACCTGTAATTTGGGGTTTATATTTTAACTATACGAATAATCTTTGGTATCAAACGTAAACCTAATACATTTTTTTACAGGATTTTTTTAACTCCTTTTCAAGGAGAAAAAATCAGAGGAGACAACAATAAGCTCTGCAATGTCGGGTGCAAAACTAAAATAATGGGGATTGAAACATTTTCTTTGTGCTTGCATTTAATTTATATCGCAAAGAATGATCAAAAAGCAACTAGCACCAAATATATAGGTGAGTCCATGATTTTATAGATCACACAATAGGACAATGGACACCAGGGCAAATTCGAGTTTTTGACGAAAAATGGATAGATTGCGCTTAGTGCAACATTACAGGTGTTTTTTTATTGTAGACAAATCATTTTAGTAAACCCATTTTAGCTGAAAGTATGGAAACGCAAAACATTGCACTCAAATAGTCACATTGTACGGTTTATATTCACGTTTCCATGGTTTTAGCCCTTGATTTGTCTACAAAATGAATTCTGTGTAAAGAAACAGCTGAGATGCGCATCGAGGTGTGATTCATATTTTTCTCGACCAAAGGACGTAACCAAATTTTAACGTAACAAATTTTCCTCTCACAAATCATATTTTTACAGAAAACCGTTCGGCTGTTATTAGTGAACATTTCACTACATGCATGCAAAAATCAACAAAATTTTGGGCAAATAGTGCATCATTACATTCTTGTTGAAAAATTGAGGCTTTGGGTGCGGAGAGGGCATTTCTTGGTTTCGGCGTTTCAGAATCTCCAGTGCTGATGTATATTTTAGAGAGGAAACTTTGGGATGATTTTTCTGAAATTCATATTTTTCAGCATTGTAAAATCATCAAGAAAATTTGGTAAAAAGTTTTAACGAATTCCACTCACTCACTTTAATTACAGTGGATGAAACGTTGACGGAGATCCTGAAACGCCGTACAAACCAAGAAATGACCTTTCCGCACCCAGCGCTCCAATAAGTTGTTTCAGTCAATTTTGCAGCCTTTGAATAAAGTTACGTCTCTTCGTCTAAAAAACAACGAAATTGATCCCCTTTCAACAAAAATTTATATGAATGCAGTATTTCGACAAAATTTGTTCATTATATCAATGTTTGGTGCTCCTGCTATGAATGAACCCTAAATCATTAAAAGTCAAAGAGACGGTAGACCCGAAAAAGACTTTTTTGTCCACTTGGTTTTACTTTCAACCAATTTAACCGAAGTTTCGGTTGACCGGAGAGCTCCACACCTCTACAACACTTTCTGTTTCATTGAGGAGGAAGTCCTGACGCCACCAGGGTCGTGGAGTCTGACTAATTGGAGTGCCGAACCAGCGACCGAAAAGGCTTTTCCCGCGTTGAGAAGGAAGAGTGGCCTTTCCGGACCAACGAACAACAAAAGGCCGAACACCAAGATGGAAAGACTGGGTGCGACATGGACCTCTGGTTCGGGATAAGCCGGTCAGTCTGGCGGATAAGTCAAGTAGCGTCACCTTTGTTTTCAGAAAATTGGTCGTCGGCTCTAATAGCGGGGCACGAGCGTAGAAATAGCACGTTCCAGATACTGGAGGTGGGGATGGTCCAGCAAGATGACTCACCATAGACAGAGGGGCCAATTGCATTTTAGAGTTTATGTTCTTTACTCATCAAGAGGCGGACAAATGGAAGCAAGAAAATTAAGAAAATTTGATTCCAGTGTTAGAGTGTGCTGTTGGTTACATGAAAATCATGAAGTGAAAAGCAAAGAACTGACTCAAGTCAAACTATAAACGTCTCTTATACATTGCAAATGTGGGGGATCAGTGCATACTGTTCCTTATGGTGATTGTAAAGAGGAATCTAGTACTTAAAAATGCTACGTGACATTTTTGAGATTTCTAGGTAAAAAATTAAATTTGGAAGTGTGTGAGAGGCAACGAAACGTCTAACTGGTTTTGCGAAGGTGCAAATTAAGTTCTGCCACATCATTTTTACATGTTCTGGTTTGAGACTATAGCCCCTCTTGATATAATCAATATTTAAATTTTCCCAAAAATATCACTCAACAAGTTTGTGCAGTGGAACCCTCAAATTTATTTACAGTTAATCGCGATGCTGTAAATTTTAGGACCTTTCACGACATTGCAAAACTAATTCGCAGCCCTCATTTCATGTCAAAATTACAAATATCTGTTATGTTCGCGCTCCAGTTTCTTTAAATTAACGCTAAACTTCCAGTAACTCTTCCCTGACCACACAAGCATTAATTTCCAATTTCTTGGATTGACATACTTTTCGGCTCTAAATTATGCACTTTTTAACACTCCAGCACAGCATGACATGCACGTGTATACAAATGTGAGATGAACTCACCTTGATTACCTTCACCTAAAATTCTCTCCGAGTCCTAACTTAGGTAGACTTCATAATTGGACTGCATTTTGCAATTTGGAACTATAAATTCTGGCTCATCTGAAAAAACACTTATGTGCACAAGGAAACCAATGGCACCTACCTTTTTTTTTAGCGGGGCCAGAATTTATAGTTCCGAATTGCAAAATGCAGTCCAATTGTTAAACTCCTATAATTTTATCGTATTCGTTACCCCGGAGAACCATCCATCTCCAATCATAATGCGATCAATCACACACATATCTTCACCAGAATACGCGATTGCCTTCAAGGTTGCGTAGCCTCCGACCAGTGGCGATGATCGATTATCGATACTTCCCCACTTGAAGCTATGCTAAAGAATCGATTATTGAGGTGTCCGTTGCAAACACCCTGTTTATCGATCCTTTTCCATAAGTTTAAACGGCAGATAAATCGATACACCGCCTCTATTCCGAACTGTCCCCATCATCGTGTCCTTCGGCGGTGCTACCGACGGACGAAGTGGATGCCTCCGGTGGGTGGAGGGGTGGGGGTCAGAGCTCGTTGCTCTTGTACATGTCGCAGATGATGCGCTCGATGGGGATGTGCCCGATGGTGTCGCGGAAGAAGAGCTCCTCGATGGTGTCCGTGGAGATGGCGCGGAGGGCCGGCAGGAGGAGCAGGAGCTTGCCGAAGCGGAAGGGTTGTGTCGGGTGCTGCGCCGAGATGTACTTGCTCAGCGTCAGCTGCGTGTGGTCCTGGAGCGCCGCCACCGCCGCCACGTCCCGCACCGAGCGCCCCGAAGACTCCGAGTCGCCGCTGCTGTTGTTGCTGTTGCTGTCCACCGCTGAAAAAATCAAAATGACACTTCTTAGGACCAGCCGATCTTCCAAGTTGGCAACACTGTTTTTCCTACATTTAGATCCTTTAAAAATATCGATTTTAGGCGAGGCAAGCTGCCTCACAAAGATTCGATTGTCTTACTTACATGTGGACCACATTTTGCAATAAGGAACCACTATCTCTGGCTCATTTTAGAAACAACATATATGCCATTGGTTTCCCTATGCAGAAAGGTGCTTTTATGGAAGAGCCAGAGATGTTCTTCAGAGATGATGTTCCTTAGTGCAAAATGTAATCCATGTGTGATTTCTCCCAGGGAGAAGACAAACATCGGTATATAGAGCAATTTTTCCTAAAAATCGAATTTCGCTTTTCACTCTTTGCAAAAAAAGAAGGTGAAACAGTGTAGAAAGAGACTTCCGCAGTCTATTGGTGAAAAATCTCTTCCGAGAACGTTGCATTAAAACTGAATGAGACTAAACGGGAAATACAGCATACTCGATTAGTCAAATCTAACTGGAAAACTGCAAATTATGTTACAAGACTTTAGTCTCATCACATATTATGAAAGAAGGAATGGGAATTTTGATGTTGAGCCCAAAATTAACTTTTAAATAAAGCCTGAAAATTCCAGTGCTCTAAGGGATTCGGATTTCACCACTGATTGTGAGCTCAACCTTCTTGGGGACTTTAACGAGCGGTTAGAAAACTAAAAGTAGCGTCCTTTCTTTCGATGTATCAAAGATCGATCAAAATAATAGTTATATTGATATTTTTTCAAAGTTCTTGCAACAAACTTATTTGTAGCAGTTAAGCGTGGGTTGATGAGTTTTGCGTGAAACGCAAAGAATGCCAGTGCGCCTTCACTTATTAGATATGCAACCCGCGTAGCCATCAAACACGAATTGTTGCATCTTGGTGTTGTATACACGCTCGTTCTTTATGTACGCGTACTCCTCTGAAGTCAGTGGCGTAACTGTGAACGTTTTGCAGCGATTGCTAATTTATTCTTTTTTTTCTGGAGAACAGGGAACTTTTACAATCAATTACGAACAATACGAACGCAGCAATCATTACGCATCAATACGAACGAATCATTGGTATAATTAAAGTATCTTTAGAACAACAGTATTGGCTGTCACTTTTTCTCACCACGCTCTTGAAATCATCCTTTTCCCGCTCACGCTCGCTCCCTCTCATCATGATAAGAGAAGAAACTTACCAGTCTTGAAAAGGACTATTGCACGTAAGCAGGCATATTCGTGGGCATCTAGTTGGAGGTTACGGAGTTTGAACAACGTCTCCTGGAAGTTTGTGATCTCCGGGACGATACTGCGAGCTTTGTGCATGTCTCTGGTCGCGGCCGCGCACAACAATTGGGTCAGCTCCATCGGAGGTAGAAATTGCGCCGCACCCAACACGAAAAGCTCACCCCAACTTTCCTCGATCAACAGCATCTGTGAAAAAGCAAGAAATCATTTTAGAGGGAACGTAAGAATATTCTCTCACTAATTTATTTGCTCCCCGAGCATGGGGGTTGAAAAATGGAACCAATTATAACTAAAAAACATGCTCATTTGCTCTATTTACTCTATGCATTCTGTGGCACTATGCACAAAATGCGTAAGTCTTAAAATAAATTTCAGAGTAAGTGAAGAGAGATCTCTCATCTCTATTTTACCAATGGAAAGTTTTACACGAAGATCAAGATGCCGAATTTCATGTTTTATTGTAGGCGTAAGCCAACTAATCAACATTAAGAATTTTAAACTTTAATTGACTTCAAGAATGGTTTAGAAAAATACTTACTTGATCCTTTATTGAAAGACTTGTGAAGGCGGGAACATTTTTGGCCCATTTTACATTCATGAATAATAATCTAGCGGCCGATTCACAAACGGTTTCTGTGTTTGCGAGTAATATACTCGGCGGCGTTAGTGGAATCTGGAAATAACATGAAACAGTGGAATTAATTAAATTAATTTAATTAATAAATTTATTAAATTCTGACGTTTGGAGAGAGAATCCTAGTATCGGTATCCAATTTGTTCGATGACCATGTTTTGTGTTAGGAATGACATTAACGCGACATAATCTGCCTAGGGGCATGACAGATTTCCCAAATTAGGGAAAATGGCTGAAAACAGTCAGAAAGACGTGCTCGTTTTTTAGAGGGGTGAATACGGTATTTTTTTTAACAAAAGACTAAATTTGCCAGATACAACGATTTGGATGATTTTACTCCCGTTTTTTAATTTATCAATTTATCCCCTCCTCTCTCCCTCTCTTAAATTACATCATTGAGTCATTCCGATGACTAAACCAAAAATTTATGTCTCAGACTGCGATGCTTTGAGACTCCGCTCATTTTTAATTTTTTAAATGAAAATTCTCCATCGTTCCCGTTTAAATTTTCTTCACCCATTCCAAAAAATGCACGCACTAGGTCAAATCGAAAAATTTTGACAAGATTCCCAGCTTGACGGAAATAAATCATGATCGGAAAGTAAGCATGGTAATTGAGATTTACATTTTTTCATATTTAGCCATCGATATAAATTAGAGTAATTTAATCAATATGGTGAATATCGGATTTTTCAATTTTCGCCAGACCTCTGGAAAATTGTTGAAAATATTACGAATATCGTGCTCAACTCACCTTTGGGAAGGCTGTAGGGGGATATACAAAAGGTGGAGGGGGTAGCTGCGACGGGGCCTCAATTCGCGGAGGTGAGGATGTGGTTGATGATATTTTTGGTAAGGCCAAATCCAACACCGAGGGAATCGGAGGGGAGGGTTCCGAGTCCTGGAAATATAGCGCCATCTGTCGTCGTAAAGTTGAGTTCCGTGGCCCTCTTTCATGTTGCACCGCTACGTAACAAAACAATGCATGAAATTAATTTTTTGATATGGAAATTCTCATAAAGTGTTAGTTTTGGAGCAACAGTGTATGCAAATCTACAGAAAGTTACTTGTGAAGATCAAATAACATTTTCATTGATAATGACCGACGAAGCATTAAAATTATACCATCTTTTTCACAAGCTGCAGAAAAACTACTAAAAAAGTAACACTTTGAAAGTACACCACAACATTGTTATGCATCATTAATTTCATCATATCAGGTACGCGTCAAGAAAGGAAGAAATGAGATGGTAACATTATCGGTATAGTTATTCCATGACCTATTTTTCTTGGCTGCTTTTAAAACAAATTTGGAATCAAAAACACACAATTTTTCATGCACATTGCCACTGTCAAGAACTCGAAAGGAGTGCCTTCCTCCGCATTTTGAAATTCAAACAAAAATGCAGATTAAACTGTAATTTTTCTAGGTTTTAGTCTCTGTTTAAATTGTATGATGATCAGAGGTTATTTAGTTGCGTATTTTATCGTAATTCTTTGTGCGTGCTCATTAATGTTTCAAATTCCTTGCAACGACTTCCACTACTTACCGTCTTTATTCATTCCAGCTTCTACACATTTCCTTAGTCGACATGCGCGACACTGGTTTCTATGTGTTTTGTCAACCACGCATGATCCTTCCGCCTTTGCTTTGCATATGTATTGCCTGTTTCGACGAATCGATCTCTGAAAAATGAGAAAAAAGTCATCTATCAGTTCATTGGATACTGAAATAAAATTACAACGAAAAATCTCCTTCCACCTTGATAAAATTTCATAAATTTAACATTAATCATGTTTTTCGCCTAAGGGTGCACTTCTGATTGGGTGGATGGAAAAAAACTTGGAGACTCAATTGAGTAAATACTACTGTATTTTTTCCAAATTTTTTTTTTATTCGCTAGTATAATAAAATAAAATAACAGATGCATTTTAGGCGACACATATGCTACTCTGAAACCTATCTTCCTACGTTGAGCATATGCATTTGCACTTAGATAAATATGATACACATCATACTACTGCATTGCAGAGGTCATATCTGTTGTTGCTGGAGTTGCTCAGAGTCTCTGAGCTTAATAATAATGCATGAAAATATTCCCCCCACATTCCAAACTGAAAATAGCTCCGTTCAGGAATTAGGTAACCGATGATAATAATTTTCCAAGAATCAGCGTCCAATAATTCTATACAGTTATTCAGTCCTGCCATTTCCTCTACTGTGCCTCCCACGCCATTGCGTAAAATATGTATCTCATAGCTCGGTATATCTCGATTGACTCGTAAATTCATCCAACTCGAGACTGTAGACATAAATCTCTCCCAAATCCGAAGTCGTTACGCAAATTTCAAAAATTCTGGCCGTTTTTTTTACTAAAGTCCTTAATCCGGATACCATCAATGCCTTCATGAATGTCTTTTTGAACACCCGCGTTGCAATGATTTATTTATTATTATTTTTAAGCGATTTACTTGAACCGTTTCCTATTTCAGGATCCGTCCACTTATTTTATTCTGAATATAGTGAATCCAGTAACACAACGGGTCTTTAAAAGATGCACCATCAAAAATAAACGACATAATCTTCTGGTGGCGGCATGTACTCGAGGCAATCAATTTTTCTTTAAAAAGAACTGAAAGTGGGCACAAAAATCTGAAAATTAACCCGATGACACACCTTGAAGAATCCAGCGCAGCCATCGCATGCAAAAATCCCGTAATGTTTTCCAGAGGAGTGATCCCTGCAAACTTTGCATGGGACATCGTATAGTATTCTACCTGCAACAAAAGGGAGAATTGAATATTAGTAACGAGATCATTGCTTGAAGCAGAATTATTTGGACATATTTCTGCTAAATAGAACTAGAGGCGTATAGGAAAGATGAGGTGTGCTCGCAATGATCTTCATGAGTAACTATGTAAAAGTGGGCGTGATTCCTTTGGGGGAAATGGAAAAGCGGTATTGTACATGAAAGCAAACGGAACTAAGCGGCCACTCTATGCGAACTCATGAGCCGTGGGCATGGAACAAGAGCATTGTGGACAGGGCTCATGAGTTAAAGAGCGCTTCTGCTCATGTGCCCATGTGTGTCCCCGTCGTCGCGTCACCGCTGACATCACTGACGCTTTAAAATTTTATATTTTTAATCCAGTGGAGGATTCTGCAACCTTGAATGAGCATCGGGTTAGGGTTAAGACACATTCTTGCTTCAGGCTTTCAAATTTTCACAGATTAAGGCCGAGTGGAGTGTGTTCCTGAAGATCCACTCGTCAGTTCCTTGGAAATTTGTCGCCATACCACCAGGATTCGAGCCCGGGACCTATTGGTCTAGAGTCAGACGCGCTGACCGCTAGGCCAACCTGGTCGGCAGAAAATAAGTTTTCATCGGGTATTTCCAGAAACTTCCCGGAGTGGGAAAGTTTTTAAAAATTGCAAGACTGCCCGGATCCTCAACCCGACATCTAACCAGCTCTTAGCCATAATACAACGGAAGGTGTTGATTAATCAAAGCGCAAATTAGGAACAATCAAAGCGCTCCACCTTGCTCCCGGTTCCCGGGCGACAATGAGGAGGGTGTAAGACGCTGCACTTGCCGGCCACAAAACGTCCCTCCTCTGACGAAAGGGCGTATCTCAACTCCCACATGAGCCCCAGAGAGCATAGAGCTATACGGAGAGCAGGGCTCTCCCGGAAATCGAGAAGTCGGGAGGGGTACTTGCGAGAATTTCAATATCCATTACGGACTCCTCGGGGGAGGGGGGGGGTGCTCGTTCCGGTAACTTCCCGCTTCCGGTCCATTGATCCTGAGGGAGGCGAAAACGGAAACAACAGGTTCGCCGGGGCGGCGTCCGCGTCATCCCCTTCACCTTGGCCGGTGGAAACGGCAGCGCCACTCACACGCACGCACCCTGACGCGGCCGGCCACTCACACACTCGCCGACCCGCGGCGCATCTGTGGTCCTCGTTTGCTGCCCCGCCGAGCGTGACCCCGCGCCCCCGCGTTGCGACATTTGGGTCATCAGCGTCGGGATGGAATTCAATGAATTTCAACTGCCGCAAAAGCTTTAAGGAATTGCACAAGCTTAGCAGTACACTGAAAAAAAGTAGCTTGGATCAAGCATGATGATTCTTGAATTTGCCGCCAAGAATTTTTTTTTTCTTGCTTCAAGCTGACTTCTTCTTGATACAAGAAAAATAATTAACCAGAAAAATTCTTGATTTGAGAAAAAATACTTCTTGGCGGCAAAAAGATTCTTTTTTTTCCAGTGTATACCAAGACTCACACGCCCTTTTAAAGACCTCAATTTTGTAGTTATAAAAGTGTCCAACATGTTCCAATGTGGATTTCAAACAAGGAAAATGCTAATTTACCTACTTCCGTGGTTTAATTTGCTTTCCATCAGTGTAAAACGTGCATTTGAAACATGTTGGACGTAATTTGGAAACATTTAATTGTTAAATCAGCAATACATTTTTTCCATGAATTTTGGAAGTATTGTTGGACGAAGTTTTGCAAAAAGGGTCTTTAGTTTTTTTAAAATCGTGTGTTTCAGCGTAGAAATAGTTTACCTATACATTTGGTAACATTTAGCCACTGGGCTTTTGCCCCATCATCCCGTGACGTTTCTCTTGCGTTCTAAAAATGTTTGCTGATCACACTAAAGGTGGCTTGCGTATCGTTATCATTCTCCAGGAAAAAACGAAAAAATATGCATTGAGAGAGTTGTTAACTTAACCAACCCCGTCGTTTAATTAGTTTTCCATTAATGTATAATGTACATTTGAAACATGTCGGACATATTCTGCCGTGCTAAGGAAGAACGCCGTATGAGCCTTCAGACGTTGCCAAGTTTCTTCCAATTAAAAACCGAATTTACTAGAAAACTTGTGAATAATATTTTCCAAAACTTTTAGACAATTTTGTCGGAATTTAATCTAAAATATCTGAAAATTTCAAGGCAAAATACATTATGCATGAATGTTGTCAAAAATACGTGTTTTATCGAGGGAAATTTGACAACTCTCGAATGTTCATACGGCGTTCTTCCTTAGCACGGCAGTATTGCTCAACAATTTAATCAGCAATCCATTTTCTTGCGTGAACTTGGCAACAGGGGTCAGGATCTCGTGCTAACGACGAGCGCATCCCTAACAATTTGTTAGCTGACTAGTTAACCCACTCGTCTATCGAGGCACGGGCAGGCAGGACACCGGACCGGGGCTATACCGTCCCTGGTGAAAGTACCACCAGCGGACCGCGACCGCACCACCAAGCCGGCCAATTACCGGCCCGAGCGTGGGAGCCAGGCCATGGGGATGAAAACCAGTGATAACAGATGTATAAGTAGCCTCGATTCCCAATCCGAGGTGCCTGATTAATTTTTCATCCTCGTTTGTCCGGCCCCCGACCCCGCCGCGAGGTGGGAAACGCCGCGGGGAAATCAGATGTCAAGTGCTCCGCGTAGGTGAAAGCGGGGGTGGAAATGTGGGGTTGATGAGTCGGGGGTGCAAACGCAAATGATGGATAGCGTCGCAACTTTTAAACTGGGTCTGCCCCGTAGGAGATCCATTAAATTGCATGCACATGGGATATCAATAAGTGTTCAGAAAATTTCGATTTCAATGCATTTTAATCATTGAGCCTATGCTACACAAAAAATGAAATTGCTGATTAAAAAAAGTGTCCGACAATTCCGACATGTTTCAATGTAGATTTCACAATAGAAAAACGTCAATTTAACACCTCCATGGTTAAAATAGCTTTCCGCTTTTGTAAAATGTACATATGAAACACGTCGGACAAATTTTTTAACAATTTAATTGTTAAATCAGCAATCCATTTTTGGCCGTGTAAACGTCTTAAAGTTCCGTTTTAGAACATCCGATTATTCCCACAACTCAAAAATATGCTCTATATGATATCTGGTAAATTATGCTAAATAATTGCGTGACTACAGCTCAACCAACATGTTTGGAGAATTTGGTATGACTTCAAGGTATACTAATGTAGCTCCGAGCATAGTTCAAAATTTCTCGTATAACTTATTTTTTAAAAGCTCATTATTACTTGAGAATTCTGGGAAATCATCCCTGCCGGGTAAACAATTTGTGCAAAAAATTTCAAGTCAATCAATAGATCGTTTACTGCGTAAAATCTATAGTTGAATTGTATGAAAAATGCATGCAGCGTTTTACTGCAGATAATTCTACCGAAATTATTCATTTTTTCCCCCAGAAACATTGTTCCTTTAGATGATATCATTTTGACACTTTGTTTTGCTTTCAAATACTTTTAAATATTTTATTAACATTTATATTATATAATTTATCGGGAGAGAAGTTGCTCCACTGAAACATTCCATGTTCATTTCATCAAAATATTTTGGGTCAACGTCCTTCACATTTTTCGTTTAATTATAATTTTTAAGCCCCTAGAATCCCGAAATATAAAAGCAAAAGTTGTAAAATGTTACAAACATCTGACGGCTATTTCAAAAATCGAGAACACCGGAAGTGAAATTGCAGGTTACAGTATAACCCTTCCTGGTTGTAGTGAAAAATCATCGTAAGATGAGTCTCGACTTAATAACGAGTATCACCATAGCGTACGTTCATCCCCTGCGTAAAGCTCAGCGTCAGTTGTTGGCCCGTATGATCGTGTCATCCGTCACCAGGATTCAGGCCCGATAAGTGCCCTCGAAATTGACACGCCGATCACTTCCGTGGGAACTTAATCTTCCTACGCATCCACCCCCCCCCTCCCCTTCATACATCCCTCCCGCGAGTTGATAATGAGCTCGGCAGAGAGGGCGGGACGGGCGATCCCACCCAGGGATGAATTCCGCGCTGCATTCCCATAGAGCACGATTTACCTGCCTCCGCGACATATGGCGCTGGCCCACTTTCGCAGGGAGATGCCTCGTTTGCACCCCGGACACGGTGACTATCAATTACAGCTCGTTGCCAATGAGCCCTTCTGTTTGAAAGTTGGATCCTCGTAATGATATATGGGAACTTGGGAAATACAGCAGGTTTGCCTTCAATTGAGAAGGTAGGCAAAAGCGGGTACTCAGGAGGTGGAATAGTTGTATCCTCATATTTTTCACGTAATGAGGATACAGACGGCGCGGTCGGCCGGAGCAAAGCGTCTCTCGCTCTGCTCCTGTATTTATTTTGGTGGCTATATTTATTTTAGTGACTGTATTTATTTTGGTGACTGTATTTATTTTGGTGACTGTATTCGCGGGTGAAACATTATTTAACATTACTTAAGAGGTTGTTTTTCATGTATTCTCATGCATCATTTAAATCAAAATGTTTGTAACATAGTATACGTTTATCTTATAAGTTAAATTTAAGTTTTTTACAGATGTGATTAACATCTCCAAACAATTTTTTACATATTATATTTCTGTACAAATAAAAAAAAAAAAAAAAACATTAATTAACCACGCCTCGGTTATCCGTTTGTTCGATTATCCGGTGCGCTTTTATACCACTAAACAGTGACATTTCCGGACACGGCGAAACCGGTTATTTGGGACAAAAGTTGAAGATACGTGTGGTTTTTCGTACTTTTTTTTTTAATTAGATGATTATGTTTTACAATTCCTTCCGTATTTGGAGCATTGTTTTTGATATCGTATCGAAGATTAGCCAAATTTCTGATTTTTATTATAAGCAGGGTTTGAAATGACATTTTTTCTGTCTTCTTTTTGGTGGTTTTGATTATAAGTTATTTGTGTTATCCGGCTCGGACCTCCGCCACACTTCACCGGATAATAAAAGCCATTATGTGCCCAGATTGGTAGATTTTAAAAGGAACCGTAGGTAGCAAAGAGACTGGAGTTTTCCGAAAAATTGCAATGTTGATTAAAAAATTAATCTTTTCCAAACTATTGCTGAGGCAAAAAAAGAGGTTGCTTCTTGAGAAAAATTGTGTGAGGTTCATTACGATCTCATCCAAAAAATCTTATAAGTGCACTCCAAACTTTACAATCTAACAGCGCATTTTTAAACTTCTTGTTTAAAAAATTAAATCATGTCAAAGATATAAATTTACACGGATGAACTTCACTACTGCGTGTGAATGTAATAGAGATCACCGCCAAACAACAGTTCTTCAAATAAAAAACATTGAAAACATTGAAACTGTTGAAAAATCTACAGTGTCAATATGAGCATATTTCTTTGAAGTGAAGCATTGTCCATTTGGAACTTTCATCTCAGTCATCACAGAAAGAAATTTGTGTTTCTCTTAAGGATTAGATGTGCTTTTAAACCTTGTCGAAACGATAAATCAGCGTGTTGACACTCTAACAGAGCGGGTCGAAAAAGATGGTTACGCTCCTATTGACTTCTGCGCACAGATTTCCCTCCCCCTTTTCACGGGTCTTCATATTGTTGCGGTCCTTTGTAAACGGCATCGCAAGGGACAGTCTGTCTCCCAATACCAGTTGTCCCTGAAAAATATGGCGTCCTCTTGTTTACTCACACTTTGCATCGCGGCCATTGCGACTGGCTCGTGATCCAGGAGTTGGTTGTTCGGCGGGTCAGCTGGCAAAACGCGACGTTTTTAATTTTATTTTAATGTAATTTTACGGGCGGATAATTACTCGGCTTTGTCGTTTCAGCAACATATCGAAACATGAATTAATGTTTCAGATGCACCAATCTATATAAACTTATTGGTAAAAACAAATGATTTGGTTTGAGCCATAATTTTCTTAAACAGTACTCTCTTGAATCTAAACCATCTTCACGTCGAGGAATTCTCAATGCTTAAGTCAAAATGAAAGCCGCTTATACCAAACGCAAACCTACTTGATTCAGACAATTTTATTCTTGACGCAAAGGGAATCTTGATGGCAAAATCAAGCGCATACATTGCTGCTTAAATTAAAGTCCCTATTTTCCAGTGATGCATAATGAGTCTCTGTACTCTTTGTAAAATAATCCATCAGTCATACGGCTTACGCCTTTGTATCACAAGGAAGATAATTAAAGTTTTGCACTTCTACGCATGGTTTTGAAACGTTGTATATGTATGCCCAATAGAGCCGTGAATGAAAGACGTAACGCAATAGGGTGGGACGATCGTATAGGATTGCGTTACGCCATGTTGTTTTTACGCATTAATGGGTGGGGGCTTACGTCATTAAATCATAATAATGGTGGAGTAAGGTCGAAAAATTGCGAATTTAGCATGACTTATTCTGCAGCCCTTAGTTAACAGCCCCGATGCATGCGAACTTTTAGCCACCAACTCATTCCCGAGATGAATTAATTTATTAACTTAATTTAAAACTAATTCTGATAAGTAATGCAATTTTTTTTTGTTTTCGTTATATTTTCCGAGCTAATTCGTGTTGTAAATGAGGTTTTCATGATGTATGCGTATATCCGGCCTTTAACAACTTCGAATAAAATGCAAGTACTTAATGTCTAGTTCGGTAAAATCGGGGATGTTCAATTTTCCTTATTTTTTAACATCACGCATGCCGGAATGTTCCTAAAAACGTATAACCAACCTACTTCAAAAGCGATATATTACCGCCATTTGGCTTTTAAGTTGTACACGCAAGGCGACCTTTTCTTCAATTAAATATACTCCCTTAAATTTTGCCAGTTAGCGGGGATGATTCTGTCAACATGCCAAAAAGGGATTCCTTTCGATGTTTTCTTTTGAAATAATAATATAAATGTGTATATAATGTAAACATGATATGTATGCGTATCCGACGTAAATAACCTAAATGCTGATCGTCGTTAACTAAAACTAACTAACCAACTAATAAAGATTACATACGCGCATTGATCTAAGGTAGAAGGGAAATGGAGTATTTGATAAACCTAGTTGTCTCGTGGTATAATTGAGACGATTTTTAGCTGATATTATTATGTAGAAATAGGCGCAAAGAAATTATCTTCTACCTCAAGGTGGGGCTATTGAATCATCCAACAGCGCCGTGAAACATTGATCAAAACATTGTTTCAACTTGCATACTTTCAACAACAGGTCGGCGCATGAAAGACGAAAGTCGAAATTTCAGTAGGCAAGTTATTAAAAAGTAAAAAAGTCATATTACATGACAAGATGTACCTATATTACTTCCGAGACTTAAAGAGATTTAACACGTTCGGTGACTCGAAATTTTGCATCATAATATTACGGTTATTGTGCGTATATTTTTACCTAAGAAGCATCTTCGAAAATTAGGTTTAGGTACGCGGATATTAAAAGGCAAATTTTAAGTTGGGGAAAGTTTAGGCGACACTCAATGATAGATCAACATGAACATTCGCGTTATTTTTGATTTATTGAATGATTCATTTTAAACGAAAGGCGCGAATGAAGCGATAGTCGTCCGCCATCAAAACTCTCTTTACAAAGGTTTGTCTTTTGACGGAGAGAAATCAACGACTCGTCCGTGTAACCTATAGTTGCAGCTTACATTTTAGCTCCGAACTTTCAAGATTTAAATACGCATAATCTTCGTATGTAACAATAGGCTGCATGGTTTTGAAAAAGACACCATCCCGTTTCATGTAGCGCATAGTAGATTTACTGCTGATTTTTCTTTTGTATCCATTTATTCAAACGCCGGGAAAAAAGGGATGCTGATTTAACATTCTGGATGTAAAAAAGTATGCGACAATTCTCAAAACGCTGAATTTACCGCCACAGCAGTTACTATAGCATTGTCAAGATGTAAAGCTAACTGCTGTGGCGGTTAACTCACCTACTTTTTTACATCCAGAATGTTGAGCCAGCATCCTTTTTTTTCTGTGAAATGTTTTGAAACAATATTACGCTGAATCCATGATATTCTATAGAACATAACAAGAGTACGTATAAGCAGTATTTTAGCAGATATGTCTACATTTAGTTTTCAAAACACCCGCAAACCACAAAACGGTTTACCTATGTTCGTCCGCATTGGTTACAATGTTACATTACTCATAGGCCCATAGGCTATATTGTATATTTCTTTACCTACCTAAAAGAGGTAAACTTGATATATTCATCCATGCGATCAATCACATATAGCTCATTGACAAAAAATTCTATGTTTTACATTTCATCAACTATTTCAGAGGCATTGATCGATTAGAAACCGAAAATTAAGATAAATATATCCACAAAATTTTCATCCATCATTCATACATACTGTTCAGAAGCGATTATTAAATACACTTATAGGACAACAAGACATGCATGCGAATTTTATTACCTATTGACGGTGAAAGTACCAGACCACGTAGCTTGGTTTACGACGTTGCAAACTTCCTGCCATACTTAATTTTCCAATGAAAAATTACTAAACTTTAGTCTTGAATACTTCCGTGATTTTTCTTTCCGTTCCGAAGAAACCTCCGTGAAGACTTCAATGGATGTAATTGATTTGTTCTCCTTCAAAACATAAAATGGAAGCGGAGATGTTTAAACGCCGCAAACGAGATACGCGGTTCAGTACTTTCGCCGTCGTAATGCTTCAAATGGCCGGCGCCCGATCATGCTTACTAAACATTTGATTTTTTAAAATGATAATGTAAATTAGGCTAAAAAACGAGCTGAAAGCCCAAAATTTGATACTTTATCCAATAAAAGGTAAAACATCCTCAAATATTTTCAGTGCTTCCTTAATGTTTGTATCAAAAAAAATCAATCGCTACTTTAAAAAAATGTTGAATCCTGTAGTTTTTGCAGTTAACGTGATTTTTTTTTCTTTTTTGAAAGAAATTATAGTTAAGTATAAATCCGAAAAATAATTTTAAAGTTCTTACTTGAAGCATTTTGTTGTATTTTTGACTGAAAGTTTAAATGATCCAGCGGCGTCTGCATTTTGGCACCGGAGAAACAACTAGAAACCTAAGGGTAGCACACCACTGCCAAAACGCGCACCCACCAAATGAAGTGGAAAATTCGGAAATCCACAGACAACAGAACAACCGAAACTGACTCGTCCTCGCGAACCAACCCGGGTGACTTACCAGCAAACTGGAAGGATGGTCGGAGGGACAGCCCTTCTGCCCCAGAGGCCCGATGTCGCACCCCATTGGTCGGTTTCGAGCCCTTCTTCGCGGGGCCTCTTCAATACACCCCTCAATCAGTAGCACAGTAGGTCGCGGGGTTGCTTTCGTGGAATTCTTGCACCGACTCTAGATTCTTCGTGCTCCGGAGAATGTTTTAAGCGCCTTTGCAAAAGACGTTGTTTAATCAGAAGTCCACATCCAACTTAATGTATCGAAAGTTTAATCTTTTAAAAAGAGAAAAAAAATCTAATGATTTCTTGAAAATGTCTTTTTTTCCTTAAGATTATGAAGTAAAAATTAAAAAAAAAAAAAAATTAAAGCAAAATATTTCTTTGTTTATTGTTGAGAAATTAAATCTGAGAAGAGATGGGACAATAGAAATGTACTTGAGCTGTACTGATTAGTGTCATCCGTTTATTGGCAAGGCAGAATGAGAAAAGTTATCTTTATCTGCGACAATTTTCGTCAATTGGTTGAACATTTTAAAAATTTGCAGTTTCTATCCCCCAACGACAAATGTTGCATCCTCAAAAATGGTTAGCGGAAGAAATTAAATGTGGAACTTTCAAAAAAGTGTATACCGTGGTCTTTTTCATAAAAGTAAAATGAAATGCACAATAAGTAAGAAAAGAGAGAGTTTTTCCAGTTTTCTTTCTTTTTGGGTGGAAGGTTGGGAGAGGGTTTTCACTCGGAATACAACTTTAGCCTTGCTTGATTAATGAGGTATCGAAATCATCTTCCTTTATCAAACGGGAACCCATATAATCGTACTTTTAAACTAAAATGCATCTTAGCTCTTGCTTCATTAGAGTTCCAATTCGTAGTGTCCACGTCATGATCGCACACAACCCACTGTGCACAAACTGAACCTGAGGGTGAGAACCGAAACGCTTGCAACAACCACCGTGCGTTTAAGTTGTTTGCGCTCACTTTTGCAGTCATCTCCACTCTTGTTCGTTTACCCACCATCAGATTAATGCGAGCACTCGTTACAATTACAGAATTTTGATGATTATTAGTCTTAGTGGACCTTGGGAATTCATCAAAGGTTTTTGCCTATCTTATACTTGAAAAGGAAGTGACACGTCAATTTCCTCGACCGGATTTTTTGCCCGAAAAATGTTTTTGAGGGTTTTTGTAGTTTTTACAATTACAGAATGAGGAAGTTGACTGTTTGGATGCTGCAAAGATATTCTTACTGCTCTCCTCTCGCAGTCGCAATTAGTTCTATACTCTCTCTCGTTTATTCACAGAATGAATGAACTAAATCTTCGGACGTTACGAAGATATTCCAAAACGCTCTAGTATTCGATAATAATAACATGCATGTTCAAACACCCCTATTTTGTAATAAACGTGCGCATCATGCGGTGAGAGAATAGATTCTCGAGTAAAAATGTAGCCTTAAGATTTACGTTGAGTTGAGATATTTGAGCAAAGTCCAGAACAATAAAATTGACCTATAATTCAAAACAATTGAACTGATAGTCACATTGCAATTAGGTTTTACATTTAATTTGGATTTTTTCTAAGAGGCCAGGGCCGGATTAAGGAGGTGGCCACATGGGCCGCGGCCTATGGCGGCAAATCTAAGAGGCGGCAAAAATTTGCAATTTTTTAAAGTGTAGGTATAAAAAAATCGGATTTATAAAAACAAAATTACAAACGAGAAAATACGACAAAATCTCTCATTTCCTGAGAGTATATAGTAATTTCTAAGACAAATACAAGAGACAGCACCCTCAATAAGTCGAGTTACGAGAGAAACCAAGCACGCAATTTGGCCTAGAACGGAGCGACTTAGAGAGAAATGATAACGAGGACTTGAGATGAATAGGAGAAGCCCTCGGCTCGGCAATCGGCATGTAACACATATTAGCGCCTACAAGACTGCACGATTACTTCACGCATCGCATCAAACACAGTGCGGTCATTGTGGTCAGCGTGAAACGAATAGTGCCTACAAGAATGCATGAATACTTCACACATTGCGCCAAACACAGTGCGGTCAGCGTGAAATGCATAGCGCCTGCAAGACTGCGTGAATACTTCACGCATTGCGTCCAACACGGTGAGGTCTGCGCGGCGCGGCGGCGGAAAATAAAATCATTGAACCACATTAATGTTTGTTCTTTCATAATTTTTTCGTTCATTTCTTATGAATGGAAGGTCTCGTCCACACAGAGATAGGTTTACGGAACTTAACTTTGGCGCAAAGTTTCGTGAACTTTTGCTAGTAGTGTTGACAGGGCTTTCCCAAAAAATGCATGTGTTCAACACGAGTAAATGCGTCTTATGCACCCCTCCCCCGCTGGCACGTTCATTTGATGGTTTTTATCGAGTTTCAAAACGAATGAGAAGGGGCGGCAAAATATAGGCGGCCCATGGGCGGCAAGTAGGTGAATCCGGCCTTGTGAGAGGCTGCTTATTTACATTCCCTTCCCTATAGGTTTCCCTAAGAAAAAAAAGTCATTGATATATACTATTTTTATATCTCTATTCCTATTCTAAGTTTCGAGCTCCATTCGTTTCAATCATGTAATTTTTTTAAAATTTGTCTGCCTTATTAAATATTTTATGTTCACTGCCATCAATTTTTTCTCGGAGTGGAACAAGGTTCGAATTCTAATGATAATTTCTGTAAAAAAGCCCCGTTGTTTGCATGTCATGTGTCGGAAAACTCATTTTTATACTCATAAAAGTGAATGAAGACTGTTAGATCGTCCTCAAAAGAAAATCCTAACCTCTAGCTGAAATCCTACCAAAATTTAGAATTGCCCTGTAAGTGTCTTCTAAATTGCTGGGCGAGTCAAATTGTGAAAATATGCATTTTCCCAATCGGAAATTTGACCTTGGGCAGATCGGAATAATTTTGTGGCAACCTTAGCGAGATTGTGAGCATATTTCAACAGTAAGGTTGGCCTGAGAATCTTGGTTCAATATGCCATCAATACTGGATATATAACCTTAGTATTTTAATATTGCACCAATATTAGCAACATTAGAAATCCAACGTCAGATGGTGCTCGGTGATTCCAAGATTGTCACAATGTTGTCACAATATTAGTTATACAATATTGGTAAACTAATACTGTCGTAGAGTTATGTTTTCAATATTGCAGTAATATGTTTGTTTTAACATTGGCGCATTATTAAAAAAAATACTGAACATACGCTTCTGCTTATAATATTGACACAATATTGACACAATATTAGGAAAACAAAATTGCTAAAATAATATCGAGACGATGTTATCTCTGTGATACTGCGGTATTGTTATTATTTTAACATTCAATTAACGTTAGAACAACAAACATAACAGGCTTCTGTTCGTAATATTGTCATAATATTGACACAATATTGGATATCTAAAACTGCTGAATTGATATTATGCTAACATTATTTTTACAACATTGTGGTAATATTCACACTTTAACATTGTCACAAGATTAAGAAAATAAACATTTTAAGCTTCTGTTTCTAATATTGTCATAAGATTAACACAATATTGTGCGCGACGAGCACAATTCGACCGCGTTTGCTATTTCCGCCACCAGGGCGCGCTCGCCGCGGATCTGCCGTTGCAGTCCCTTTAAGGGCAAATTAAAGGGCAAAAACTGCGACCTTTCGCTTTTTGACGTAATAGGCACATGATCCATAGGCGTCTAACCCATCTTATCGATATTCTTAGGCCAAGGGCTCAAATGGAGCTTTTTGGCAACGGTCCGCGCGCGGCCGCCCCGTCAATGGGGCTGGTTCTCGTTTCGCGTGGGCAGTGCCCGTTGTAAATGGGATCCAAGTTGAATACTACAGCCAGTGCAAGCAGCCAAGGAAGTAGCTGATATAGGAAGGTTCCTCGGCACTCCAATGTTCCGTATGCCTACATTATAGGCATTGCGACGCTGAGAAATTTCTTCCGCGAGGACGGCAGGTAATATACGGCGTTCTATCGCCTACCTTGCCTCAGAGGGAAGATTGGAAATCCAAGCTTGTCTCAGAGGTAAAATAAATATCTTGCCAATACTATGGCAATATTTTAACACCAAGACTATGGGAACATCATGATCATAATAACCGCTGAACAAGCTTGGAGCAATATTATTAACATAACATTGTCACAATATTGAATATCCAAGTTTGTCTCGGAAGTAAAATAATGTCCCACCAATATTGTGGCAATATTGTCAGGATAGGCTTGGAGCAGTCTTACAAACCTAACCTTGGCACAATCTTTGGGCTCAAGCTTGTCCCAGAGGTAAAATAAATGTCCTGCTAACATTGTGGGAACATTAGCAAGATAAGCTTGGCAACTCTATTCAAATGTGAAAAAATGTCATACTAAGCTTGTACCAAGGTCAAATTTCCGATTGGGTTGTTCTCCCCTTAGAACAAATAAGAAGCGAGTCTATTTCATCTAACAAGGTACCATCACGACCGAAATATTCGATGTGCTCAAATGAATAGTTTGAACATCGATCACTCCGTGCCAAAAAAGGACAGAAAATAATGGTCAGAATTGTTTGCAACCCTCGCAGAGACAGAGCTCGCCGCCGCGCCACCTCTCAAGAGAGGCCTCTTGAAACAGTGACATTGTTAGCACTTGAACTGATCAAAACTGGCTGGGAACTTCTGCGCCCGAAATCGCGAACTGTCAACAAGTTCAAGTTGAAGCTCAAAAGATCAATTTAGCTCCGCTCTCGAACTGATAACCTGTCGATTTCAGCCGCAGCATCAGGGCGATGGAGGGAGGATCCATGAAAGAGGATCCACAGACTCAAGGGACACAACAGAACATACATGTGGGCTGTTGTCAAACTGGGATTCAATTCGTGGTAAAGCATTATGATTTAAATCTACGTGAGACCTTTACTCGACAATTGGAATTCCTTTCCCATAACATTCCAACAAAAAAAAGAGGGAAAAATTATCACTTTAAACTCTTTGACACTCTCACTGAAAACTCGTTTTCTTGAGGTATTATTTTGGCTTGAAGCGTCGTTTCTCGTCGACAAAATTTGGGTTCTACTTAAGTAAATTCGTGCGAATTTTAACTAAAAGTCAGTCTTTTCGAGTCAAAAAAACGTCGTTTTGTTATTGTTAAGTTGAAGTTATAAAAACGATGGCAAAAAACAGTTCTTTAACCCAAAAAACAGACTTTCAGTTGAACCCGCACGGACTTAACTAAGAAAGAAAAAAAAAAAAAAAAAAAAAAAAAAAAAAAAAAAAAAATTCAACAAAAAACGAAGCTTTAATATCTCAAGACAAATATTTTTCAGGGCGAAATATTTTTTCACAAAGCTTTTTAGCTGTTGAGACCTGCAGATGGATGCAGACGGATTCAGACATATGCAGAACGGATCTCCATGATTTTTTGACCATCCTTCGGTAAAGACAATCTCTGCATGGATATACGCCCGATATCTTCAAATATTCGACTCATGTCGTACGTTTCCAGTTGCTATGAAGTAGATTTCTAAAATAAGCTATCAAAGCTGCGTCTCTCTTCCTGAGGATGGTTGATCATATAATTGCCGTTTTTATCGATTTGACGAGTCGTTTATATTTACCGATTTTTGGTTTGTATATATTATAACATTTATGATTGAATGTGCTGGGTGCTAGAAGCCTGACAAACAGGGCTATGCCCTAGTCACTCGTAGAAGAAGAAGAAGAAGAAGAAGAAGAAGAAGAAGAAGAAGAAGAGGAAGAAGAAGAAGAAGAAGAAGAAGAAGAAGAAGAAGAGGAAGAGGAAGAAGAAGAAGAAGAAGAAAAAGAAGACAAAAAAGAAAAATAAAAAGAACATTACCAAAAAAATAGGAATATTTTGAAATTCGCGGCAACGGCGTTGCTCACACATTCAAACGCGCCGCGTTTTCTCATGGACAAGAGATAACACAATGCCCGAAAAGAGAGAAAAAACTCCGGGAAAAAACGATGCTCCTCAACGTGAATAAAACAAGAGCGAGTGCTCAGGAAGGGGCGGGGGGCTAGGTTACCCGCATAAATTGCCAATCAAGCTCCACTTGATCCCAGCGGGGGGCCCGCCCTTTTTTCTGGATGCTTTTCGACGAGCGTCGTTGCGTCGCCACCCCTCGCCCAAGACCTTTTCCAGCAGGCCCCTATGCAGTAATGTTGTATCATAAGCACAACATGACAACTAAGCCTATAGAGGTTATGTCTATCTATACGCAGTTCCATCCCGGAACAAAACCTCATAATACACCCCCTCCCCCCGATCTTGGAGAATTAACCCCCAACAGACACTTGAACGGTAAAATATTTACGGCTCGCTGGCGGAGGTGGCCAAGTGTGCCGATTGAATCATGCTACAGAATTTAACAAAAAAAAGATCCACTAGCTTTTTTCCTTCTTCATTTTTTGGAACCGGCCATAATTTTCGAGTAAATGAACTGCAGTTATGTCTTTTTTGATGCATTAGTTGTTCAAGTCGGTTTCATATGTGATACCCTCTGAAGTCTCTCTATTGATTTTAAAAGCACATAGAACGATCACCAAAATCGAAGGCTTAAAAGTAGTTGACATTAGTATTTAAAAATTATGCAAACCAATTATTTTTGACTGAACTTTAGGATAGAAATTAGCACTGCTTGTTGAACTAATGTTACAAATTTATTCCAGCACTCAGTACAGCATGCCTTTTGCTTGCATGGTCTCTCCAAAAAAGCATTGTCTTCACATATCAGTGGCAGTTTTAGCAGTGATGCGGCAATTTATAGCATGATACTTCTGTAAGTAAAATGTGCCCTCTTAATCGAATTGAGGAACCCAATACTTCCAATTGAGCTGGATCCAAAAATAGAGTTGCATGATTCAAAATATTATTATTCATTAGAGCTTCGAATTATGTGAGACAATCATTTTTTTTTCTTTATCCCGCGCACGGGTGCATACTTATAATGTCATTTTAGTGCTAACTCACCTTTTGTTTCATTTTATCCAACACGATCTTATTTCAAGCATCATCAAAAGACTGAAAATGTTTCTAGCTGCTTCTGAAATGAAAACTATCTGAAGGCAATACAATTTATTTATATCTGCTCAGTACCCTTAAATCGTCAGGTGATAATATTCTAGGTCTTTAACTGAAAGTATATTTACAGGAATCAAGTGATAAGTCTATTCATTTGCGGGGACTCTCAAGTTGCAATAAAACCTCTTTATAACTACAGTTGCATTTTTTCTCCTTTTTTCTACCAGTTGGGGAGATCGTTTTTTAATTGTATTTTTGCAAAATCCAGAGACAGCTATTTCTTCATCTGGCTCTGATTGTAAATATTGACACACCTGAAACAGAAAATACACACTGAGAGAATGAGCGACCTCTTTAAAAGCTACGGTATTGATTTTTTCGACCCGCATTTCTTAAAGAAGGAAAGTATCAATTATTTTCAGATGAGCCTCACTCGCCTATATGATTGCGTGAATTTCAAGGCTCACCAAGTAATAAACATATTCCTTTTTTTAAAACCGTGAGCTCAAGAATTCGTAGCGCTCTTGCTCGAAGAGGTGACGCATATGAAAGCAAACGTGTCCATTGTCAGCTGAGCCCCAACCGCTTGAAATTGCATGCGCTTCAAGGCTCATGAAGAAATAAACATGTGACTTTTTTAGTTTGAAAAAAAAAAAAAAAAAATGCGGGTTCTCTAAGTTTCTAACTCCGTAAGAAGGCAAAATAATAATGTAACTCAACCATGGTCTCCTGAACGAGTGACGGTATGGTGGGGATAAGTCGCAAACACTGAGGCAGTCACAAAAAAGGCCAAGAGCCAAAGATGCTCCCCTCGCGAGAATCACCGATGAAAAGGCTAGCTTTTGAGTTGAGTGTTGAAGTCAGCGAGTAAAATAACCTTAAAGGCCTCGGAGTCGCAGGGTTTAACAGAGTCGTTTTCCAGTCTATTATGGCAGCTGCTAATAGATTCGCTCAGTCTCCGCACAGTGGTTTCTTTTTAAAAGAAAAATTTCGCATGCTGCGTTTTATGGATACAAATTCGATCGCGTTTAGCAGAAAGGAACCAAGCTACATCAGCTATTGCCAAATTTATCCGAGCAATTTAATTCTTTACAAGGAAAAGTTTGTACGGATTACTTTGAAAATTTAAGGGAAATTGTATCGTGCTATGCAGTAAATTCACTGTTTGCACACATATCCGCACAACCGTTTCCAAAAAAAAAAAAAGAATTATAAATTGCCCGGTTGAATTTGAAAATAACTGATGTGGCTTGGTTCCTTTCTTCTTAACACGGCCAAATTAACGGCCCTGAAATACATTAATGTAGACCGTTCATGAGATTGATAGTAAATAGGAAATAGGAATAGTTCCATTCCTGCTCAAGTGGTGTCCCTGTTGCATATGCAATATAGCGAAAGCGCATGCCTTAGCGACAATGCGACTGCAAAAACGTGCTGTCATTTTTATTTTATTTTTATTTTTTTATTTTTTTTTAATTGAAAAATACTTAACTTTATTTCTTGAAAACTTCCCTATGTAGCTCTTTTTCTTTGTGTGGAGAATATTCTGAGGAGACTTCAAACAATGGTGTTGTTTCCTTTTCGTCTGATAAGAGAACATGAGAGGGGATATAGTGAAACATCTCAAAAAAAAAAAAAAAAAAAAAAAAAAAAAAAAAAAAATACACGTTTTTGCAGTTCCGCCATGGCGTTAAAGTGTTAATCGTCATTCACACATTTTTTGACACTGCTCCGTTGGGCGACTAAACTCAAAAACCGCGAGAGACTTGCGTTGGGTTTGAACTATTGCAATTCAGAGACGTGGTTTTTAGTTTTAGGCATCGTATTATGACAGCAATCCACGATTCACACTCTGTTTCACATCACGTCAAAATCTACCTTCATCAAGAAATGTCAGTTTGGCTGGTATAGCGTCATTAGATGTTTTTAAATCAAATTATTGATGGAAAATTGAAAAGTTTAGCACGAAAACGACATAGGATTATGTGTATACTACAATGACACCGTCTCACTGTTTTTTATATATAATGAAGTAACATTTTTAGAATCAATGACCAATGCTTAAAATTGTTCAAATAACGTAGTGGGGCGATGCGAATTCAGCCTTGACAGCAGTCTAACATTCCAAGATAATCGCAAAATATTTATATCTCCTTCCACATGATGCATCAAGATTTTTAGAGAAAAGGATGCACATAATACCCGTCTGTCTTTTACAGTGTCTTGAAAAGCCCAAAATTGACTCTTACCGATTTTTCTCCAAGTTTCAATTAATTTAGTCCAGTGGAGGTCCTCGTTATTCATTTCTTCTCCCTGAGTTTCAAAGAGAGGAGTTTAAGCACTACCATTTCATGTTTATTTTACAATGACTAAATGGACTGTATTTTGCAATTCGAAGCTCAAATATCTGACTCAGTTTAGTAATGACGTATGCACCGTTAGTTTACCTACCAATGTACTTTAATGTTTTTACGGCTATGCTAGAAATAGTTCCCAATTACAAAATGTAGTCAACATATTACAGCTAAAGTACTTTTAAGACTAGATTTTCATCAATTCCTGTCCATTGTGCTCCAGGCCAGGTTCCAAGCGCAGGATCCAAGCCGAGTTGCGCCCTACAAAAAGGTAAAATGTTTGCATTGAAGCTCAATCAAGCGTACAACGACGCATCCCTGTTCACCCAAGTAATTCCGTACTGATGCTCTCCCTTTTAGAGTCATTTTCACGGTTTATCTTCCTGTCCCGAGGTCCTCCGACCATGCCTTTAGTGTTTTCATCCTCGTAGTTGCCATTCTTGCCCTTAAAGATCTCTTCGACCAATATTGTACCAATGGGTTTCGACACCTTAAGACCGTTTTCACAGACATTCCCTAAACGGTTCCGTTCCTTGGGTAATTCTTATGCATATAGTTTCCACTTTTACTGTAAGGATGCCTTTTAAGCAGCACCATAAAAAGAAAACTTCCAAGAATCTCAAGTAAAAGTCCAGGTAATGACTCTTGGAATAAATGTTTGTGAGGAATTGGAGTAGTTTGATACAGCAAAAAAGTGAGGAAAATAAAATAAAAAATTCTATTTTTTTTAAAAACATTACAAGGCAGGCACGAACCTCATTGAAATGTTCAAAATTTGCATTAATATGCCATTAATACTTTACATAGTTTGCAGCAGTGACATGTTATTATAATCCCTGGTGCGGAACTATTTCTACTGCCTGGATTAATTGCACGGGTAGATAATCACATACTCGTAATTACCTCATCATAGTCGTGTAAAACATTATTGGCACAATTTGATGTTAAACTCCCATTATGCCTTATAAAATATACAAGGAAATTCTAAATCATCATTAAGCTTGCATAAAACATTCCATAGAGTTGAAACGATCATTTAAGTGTGTTAATTCCAACCGACTGGATTGATTTGGCAACATAGCTCGTCTTTATTCCACCACTGGCTTGCGCATAAGCCTAGTATTTGTTCGGGCCTAAGCCAGAGTTCCAATTGACGCATAGAAAAGTAAATAAAATCATTTCGAATTACCCCACCTTGCAGAGATTCAAACGGGACTAAAAGCGAATACTCGACTCAATTATTTCGTATTTTAAACTCAAAGGCATGACGTGTTGCCTCCGGGCTTAAATGTTTGTTTACTTTACATGTAAGAAAGGAACCGGTTTTTTGTATCGTAGGGGATGAGAAATCATGCACCCATTTTCGCTGCACTGTACTTATGTAAGTGCATTGGCGATTATGTATGCAGATGGTACATTTTTTATGCTGTTTGGTTCTTTTCATCTCATGATCTTGAGCCAGTGTAAAAAGTGCGTATATACATCGTATGAGATGACCCTTTTACTAAGATCAAAGCACAGTCATTAGGGATCATTTTGTTGCTCAGGATCTCAACCCCGAGGACCTGCAGGTCGGCGTCTAAATACCCCGGATAAAAAAAAAAAAAAAAAAAAAAAAAAAAAAAAAAAAAAACCTAAACAACTTGAAAAGTTAGATCGGAATAAAAAAGTGCAAAATGATAATGAAAATGGACCATCCAAAACTAAAGATAGTTAGTCAGGTAGTTCATTTTATTAAAGACATGCAGCATCAGCCGTTTATGTCTTTACAGAAGTTATGAAGGGTGAAGGCAGATACAAAAATTTAGATTATTAACTTAATGGAAGCAAAAAATTTCGAAATTTTCGTTGTAAATAATGAAATCGTTGAAATCCTCGATATATAAATACATCATCGTCATTTTTGCCTCTTTCTTTTACTCCTTATATTTCGTTCGTAAGATACAAAAATGAAACAGCCGTTGAGTTTTACTTAATGGAACTAAACTAAACATTTGTATAAGTATTTCCATACAAATCCAATCGCAGTGAAAATAGTATTTTTACCTACCTCTTGAGCACCATGGAAAATTAATAAAGCATCAACGAAATTCGGATACCGAGGAAAATGTTCTGGCATGAGCTGCACCTTCAAATTGGAGTATAGGCAAAAAGTCTTACTGGAATGCGGGAATAGCGCTATCAGCTCTACTCCTCCATACCGAAGCAATAGCATATCGACGGTGAAACTACCAAACCACGTATCTCGTTTGCGGTGTTTAAAAATTTACGCTCACATTTTATTTTTTTGAAGTAGACCAAATCAATATCATTCCTTGAAATTTTCACAGAATTTTCTCTGCACGAAGAGGAAAAATCACAGATTTTTTCAAGACTGAACGTTAAGTAATTTTTTCATTTAAAAAATAAAGTATGGTAGGAAGTCTGCGACGTCGCAAACCGAGATACGTGGTTTGGTAGTTTCACCGTCGATATCCGCGTTTGACGCTGTGTTTGGAGATCAGAAAACATGATTCAGTGCCTTAAACCATGCCGGCGAGGATGTCATTTCTAAAATTTCAAAGGGAAACACTAGAAAAACTCAGTGCAGGACAGCTTTGAATAAATAAATATGTAGTTTAATAAACGATCTAAAGACAAAATACTTGAGTACTTTCAGAATAACTGAATGATGTAAATTTTTATGATGTAAACACGTATTTAATTTTTGATTGAAAAAGTTGTAAACTTCAATATTTAATGAAATTTTCCTTTAAAAGATAAATAAATTAAAATGGTACCGGATGGAGATTTATAGTACAAAAATTTATGCATAGATGTATGTGCAAAGTACACAGAAAAATGATCGGTGAACTCAATTTTGGATTCGTTAGGAGCAATCTAGAGTTGCAGTTTTTCAATGATAAACCCAATGTACCTCAATTGAAAACTTTTCAGCATTCATAGGTACAATAATGATGATGCAAGCTACTATTTGATGATAAAACTCGCCTGCATGAGATATTAGAGCACTGATAATACTTAAAGTTTAATAATGAGCATTAGTCGCAATTGGATGAAAATATCTCATGGTTTTTTGAGTATGCGCGAAGGTTATGGATGTTAACCTTTGAAGACCACAGTTCCGAATCAAAATCAAATGAGAATCTAGAATTTTCCGTCATAAAATTAAGTTCTATACATTATTTCCTTTCTCACCAACATTGCTTAGGTGTTTTCTTTGCGTTGTTACGTCATTCATGCGTATCATTACTTCCGGCATTTTTATGATGGAACGTATCATGTACAACGTTGCACTGGAAAAAAAAAACACATTGGATCTAGAGTCCGGACTCTTAAAAACATCGACAAGAAAAAGTACTCTTGATTCAATCAGAATCTAGCTTAAATCAAGAACCAAGCCTCTTAATTTAAACGGATTTCGTTTTGATTCAAGCAAAAATCCGATTAAATCAAGAGTATTTTTTCTTGTCAATGTTTTCAAGTCTGGACTCTAGATCCAATGTGTTTTTTTTTTCCAGTGTGATTCACTTTCTATCTAGTAATCAAATCGCAGATATGCACCTACAAAATGAAAATTTTGCGACTGGATAACAAACGCTGGAACTTCCGTCCGCGTTTCCATCGGTTACAAAAAATGGACAAAAGTGAAAAAATCGGCAAAACTATATCCATGGTAGAGAAGAGAGGGAGGGTGGTATGGTATGGAGATAACAAAAGTGACCGGATGCGGCAGGCAGAAATCAAGATGGCAGGTTGAAATAATTCTGGATTGCCAAGTGTGGGAAGTAATGCCGTTTATCTTGCGATTAACGTGAATTTCTGGAATATGTAGAACGAAATTGAATCAGTGAGTTCGAAAACACACCAACTCGGGAAAAAAAAATTGTTCAGGAAACACCTAAAACTGCGCAGCGGGCGAAGAAGTCAGTTTAAGAAAAACCTTTTTGGTGCCAAAAGACAAGTACTTAGAGACTTTGTAAAGTACCAAGTTTAAATCGATACACCATGTTTGATGACGGAGAATTAAGCGTTTGAAAATTTCCGAGTTGGTGTGTTTTTATTCTCACCGACTTTCAGATACTGATTTTTCATAGTCTCCCCTGGAAAATTTATATTTTTCGACCTGAATAACGCTTGAACTTGTTGGTGCGAGGTATACTGAACCGAAAACCGAAAACCGCAAAATCGGATGGTCACCCGTTTCCCTTGAAATGGCCACGTCTTTCACGTATCGCGCCATTGCGCCTTCAATTTTGTGGACGCAACACGGACATCCATCGAGTACGAATAGTTGTATCTCTGCGCCGTCATCGACGCAGTCCTTTCTTCCTCCGCTCCATCTCCGTGTTGTGTTTGTTTCCGTTTGTCTTATGTTTAGTGGTGCTTAAAGGGCTACATGAGGAACCCAGCCGAAAAAAAAAGATATATAACGGCCTCCATTTTTAACTTTTTCCCCGAATTTGAACGATACCCCATTAACAGCACAGCGCGGAGCATTGCGATTTCACGTCTCGCGCCATCGCGCCTTCAATTTTGCAGATACAACACGGACATCCATCGAGCACGAATAGTTGTATCTCTGCGCCGTCGTCAACGCGAGTCCTTTCCTCGAACGGGAGCTTTACATAAAATCAACGTAAAATGTATTGCTAGTTTTACAAATTCTAAATTAGAGCCAAAGCTACCTTCAATATTGTCAAAATCTCAAAATATTGTCTCTGTACTTCACATTTTCTTGTACTGGCAGAAAAATAGATCTAATTCTTAGCGAGAATCTATTTCAAACTTATTCTGGTAAATTTTATTCGTGGTTCATGTAAATTGTTATTTTTAAGACGCTATATCAAAAGCCCCATGGAATCTTCCCGCGTTATTATGCAAACCATTTTGGGCCTTTCTTAAAGTTCCCTGTTCTAACTACAAGTTCTTATCTATTCTAACTAACACGTTTCTCTCTATTCTAAGTTCTAAATCTGTCTGAGGAACGATCAGTGATATGGACTGAGTTAAGCAGAAGGAAACCAACCCACATTTTGGAAAAAATTGAGTTATGAGTGGTTTTGAACTCAACCACTGCTCTACTATCTATCGCCAAAAATTCAAAGTTTTTGTTGGAGCAAATATTGCAGAAATTGAACTTGAAGTTTATTTTTTACATTGAGTCTTATGCAGGAGCCAAACTTCAAACCTCTTTTTCTCGGTTCGATCCCGATGTGGCTTGGTTCCTTTCTGTCTAACTCCGTCCATATGGTATACTGTAGAACAACCCTGACTACGGACCCGAGAAAATCCAAATCCAGCCCCCAAAAAGGCAACGCTTGAATTTAGATCTGGATATTGCGCAGAAAAGTTAAGATTCGATCTCGCGATAAACGCGACGATTCTATTATGACCAGCGCGGGTGGGAAGGGAACAGAGGAGAGGGGGGATCCCTAGGGATGATTCTGGACTGACTGAATGACTGCCGTGTGGGACCGGATACGATCGGGTTACCGGGGGCAATTTGGGGCCCGGAGGACTCCGACTTCGGGGCCCGCTTGTCAAAACGCCCCCATTCATGAGGGCCCACGGCGCGGCGCGGCCGGCCTCGCCAAGCTCACAAAACGGCCCGTTTCGCGCCGGCTTTTGATCCGGCTCAACTTTATGCGGGGCACCGCCTCGCCGCTAAGTGGTGAAACTCTACCAAGGGGTGGCAAAAAATGGTAAAGGGTGTCCCAAGCCGAAATCGCTGAACTGAAGTTCTACCCTGGTAGCAGAACAAACTTTTGTTTTTCTAAAAAAAAAGTATAAAAAAATACACCAGTTATCTAAATGGTAGTTTTACATTAAAAAAACGTGTAACGCTTAAATAAAAAAAATCAAAGTTCAGGCCTGACCATAATATATGGAAAATGATAAAAACTAGATAAGGTAATTTTTTTATAGACAATTTGTTTTATTTTTCATATAAAACATGCATACGAAAGTGTTAAAAGTGAACATTTTTATGTAACTATTATAAATAAAAAAGGTCATCATTTTCGTGAGCTTTTCGCGAATTAGAAGATTTTTTAGCATGCACGTTTGCGAAAATCTCACAAAAATTATGACTTTTTTTAATATAATGGTTACATAAAAATGTTCACCTTTAACACTTTCGTATGCATGCGTTATATAAAAAAAATTAACTTTCGTCTTTATCTTTTCCTTCTATGGCTCTGCTATTAGGGTATGGGCGAAAGTGATAAGAGAGACACAACGCAACAGCCCGACTGCATATATAGCGATAAAGTACTATGAATAAACAAAAAATTGACAGTGTATATCCGCAACCACGTATCTCGGTTTATGACGTGGCATACTTGTTTCATACTTCATTTTTTAAAAAGATAACTACTCAATGGCAATTCCAAAAAACTGCCGTGATTTTTCTTCTCTGAAAAAAGAAAATTCTGCAAAAACTTCAAGAAATAGTATCACTTGTAACTCGAGGTTGCGGATTTATACCATCGAAATGGATTTACAAGGCTAAAAAATAGAATTTAAACACTACAAGGACCATGCCCATTTTCAAGTGGAACAACCGAAAAAAAGCTAAAATTTAAAAAATTAAAACAAAAACTGACCGAAGTAGAAATCAGGACCAAAACGACCTTGTTGTGTTTATATTCTGTTCTTTAGCTTTGTAAACCCATTTGTTGCTAATTTATCGTACTCTATCGCTGTAGGTCAAATTAATACTTTTTTCTCTATTATAAGTTGATTAGACTTCACTCTATCAAAAAAATTAAGGACTCATTAGTCTAAAATGGTATATTGGTTTAATAATTCTCAGCATTAAGTAATGTTGTTACTTTTAAAAATGCAAATATATCAGCATAAGGTATGAAAAACATTAATAAAAGATTTCATTGAGTTAGAAAAAAGAACCAAAATGTGAAAGTCACACAGGCCAACAAACAGTTATTGAATCATGTAATAAAGCACTCATTATCGGTTAAAATAACAAGCATATTGTTCAAAATCTCTCGTAAAATTGTATCTACGTTATAATTCTGTACTTTAAACTATAATTTATTTTCAAAGGTGTATTTTCTGAGAGAAAGTAACACACCTTGCAGCTTCATGATTCCATACATGAGCGATGCTGTCCACTGCGCGATGCCGTACCTGCTCCTCAGTCTTTTTTTACATAACCTTCATTTCCAACTCCGCTTTTGTGAAGCCTTTTTTTCCTTCCTGGAAAGGCGTAAACATTGCTCTCCGGAGTCGAATTTCTGATCTCCGGCTGCCCATTGAAGATGCATGATTTTTTTATCCTGCCCCGTCTCTCCGTGCAACTTTTTCCCATTCTCTGCGATCCGGAGTTATTTTCCCGTGAAGAAATGCCATCCGAAGCGGGCTTTTAACTCCAAGAATCAAGTTACTGATGTTCAACAATTCTTTACAAAAATCATGCCCATCTTATGCAAGTCTCTACGATCGTTTTTGTTCCATAACCCTTTGTTTTGCGAAAGGCGTTAACAAAAGCGTTGTTATTTAAGAAGACCTACAGGTGGCAGCTCTTTCTTTTGACTTATTATGAGGGTATATAACTTTCCACCTCTCAATTTTATACCAGAATAAATGTCTCTACTTTATTGCTATTTCTGCTCTTTCTAGCCTAAGTTTCAAGAGGAAACAATAGTAATGCTGTTTCTTTCAAACGCTATAAGTATGATAAGAAATATGACAAAAATTTAGCTCAAATTATGATCGTCATTGTGAAAAAATGTATTTTGTTCGGAACAAAATACATTGAAACATTGATATCGCAATGCCTACATACCCGTCATATGAGAGGTAGGTATTACTTGACATGAAAATATTCAACCAATGGCATTCATCCGATAAAATATTTTAATTCGCTTAGTGGGTTATATTTAAAAAGGGTATCAGTAAATGTATTTCTTCATTCCGTGTTCAATGCTGTCAGCTTTTCTAAAAATGTAGCGCACCATGCATATGGCTCACTTATTGCGATCGCCGAGAGCTCAGCTGTTCGATATCTGAGGATCGATTTTTGAGTCGTTATCGATTGATCGAATGATCATCCCAGCAATGCTTTCTATCGATTATGGTAATTCGATATAGCTTCAAAAATCGAGCCGCTAAGTTGAGTCGAATTGGTGTTCGATTATTTTTGAAGCCGTTTTTGTGGCAGGAAAGTATTTGAACTTTTGCATCGTGCTGAATAATTCTTGAGACCATTTAGAATGCTGATAATTGGTTTTTAATCAATGCCGTCATGAAAGGAGCCCATTATGTCTTTTCATCTGCCGCTAAAAGTTTTTCCATTTTTACGTGTCTGGCTATAAATTGGCTTCGAGCAAATCGTGATTTAAAAAAACTATCCTGTGTTTACACCTGCAAGGCATGAAAGCTTGTGCGTTTTACACTCGAGTTTCTGATTGGTTATCATTGTGCGCAACGGACGACTGCGCACCGTAGATTGTTGCTAATGGATCGTATTCGATACATCAAACAGGTGAGACTGTATCGATGCCGATTGGTCCAACGTGTAAACATAGCCTCCAAAGTTAATTGAGTAATCCCGAAGGAACGAGTTTCTCGGGATAGGTTCTTGATTCACTAGAGTGTGAAATGGCAATGAAAAGTGAAATTGATAGGAATTTTCTCATTTTCAGCTTTTTCTACTTAAATCTCAAAATGTTTAGTTAAAAAAATATAGTTGCTCTAACAATGCTCATATTGGATTTCACGCTTTACCTACTTTCCTAGTAGTATAGTTACAACGTTATTTTTAAGATAGCGAATTCATTCGTCTTAGAAACAACATTTCGATGCTTATAATAATACTAAATTATTTTCGAGTCCAAAATAATTTAAATGATTTAAAGTGGGTAGTACTCGGAATCCTCTATGAGCATGGCTGAAGCAATGCTTCTTTTTTATCCGTGAATTTAATAATTTTCTCTACCACTCTGAGGCATGAAGTTTAAAACTATCTTTGCCTTCAATAGAACTTGCCCTGCTTTTAAACCCCAAATAATCTATCTACTGGTAAGAGTATTAGTAAAGATCTCGTGGATTTTTAAAATAAACTTTCCCACCCTCGGTATACCGTTTTCGAAAGACGTAAAAACGGTTCGACACTAGGTGTTCGCCCTGAGCGGTTCCGAAGTATTTCGACATCCTTTTCACCCAGGGCAACGATCCTGATATCGACTTGCCGTGAATCATGCTGTCGTGCTAAGGAAGAACGCCGTATGAGCCTTTAGACGTTGCCAAATTTCCTTTTACGCAACACAAATTTTCGGGATAATTTGTACATATTTTTCCCCCCGTTTTCTTCAGGAATTTTGCTCGTGATTTTATCTAAATTGTCTGAAAATTTCAAGGAAAAATACTCGTAACTTTCCTCAAGATTAAATATTTTCTGAGAGGAAATTTGGCAACATTAGAATGTTCATGCGTCGTTTTTCTTTAAGAAGGCAGAGTATTTAAATGGAGCACGGCGGGAGACAAAGCGGTTCAAACGCACCCACAACCCACGTGTGTTGCGTCTTACGCTTAGTTTTGATGTACTCATCTCTGTTCCGCGGACAAATGAGTCCCTTTCATCGGGTCTCCTTTTGTTTCGGCTGCGCATCTTGATCGTTTACTTAATTCATTAGAAATCACTTAACCGTCCATAATAACCTCCTAGTTCCTTCAAAGCACGGTGTTTCTTGAGGCACGCCACAAAATTGAATCATACTGCGGTGCCGAATTTAACGTGCCCAAAGGAAAGAAACTCGAAAATTCCGGATAAGCCGCTGTGTGTATCGATGGTCAAAAAGGGTGACCACGTATATGAGGCCTTATATGTAACAATGGCGGATGTGAAAAACTACCTTTTAGAAACATGCTTAAAAAACTGTTTTGTTCACACAAAAATTTAATATGTTTGGCTCTGGCATAATGTACAGATCTCGAAGATCACATCTCAAGTATTTTCTCAAAATGTTCTCGATGCCAACACACTTTCTTTAACGTGTTTCGAAAAGGTAATTTTTCACATCCGCTGTTGTTACAGATAGGTCCTCATATGCGTTTGTGTTGTTGCAGACTTTCTGTTATACTTTATGTTTCCTTTGAAAAGCAGTCAACGTAGTTTCTTGAAAATCTCCTTGATTTATTTTCTCTATCGGGAAAATAATCTAGAATGGAGTTCAATTATACGGAAAAAAATTAGGTCCATATTCTGGTTAATAAACGGCACAACCAGAGATTATGGTGACGTTCATCAAAAATATCTTGAAAGTAACAAGATTTTTCCGTACTGTGACAGTAATGTTGGTGGAAGTTACCACTCTGTCTGGTCGTGCCGTTTTTTAACCGGAGTATGGTAAATGCCACCCAACTTTTTTCTGTGTTTATTCCAAAAATTACACACACCGAAAAAGATAGTATGCTGTTTTAGCACCTAGGATATCAAAAATGTGTCTGATGATTCTAAGATGCTGCCTTGATTGCCCATGCAGTTGAATTTGCATTCACAGGATGTAAAATTAACTGCGGGGGCAGTAAAGGCAGCATCTTGGGATCGCCAGACACATTTTTGACATCCCAGGTGCTAAAACAACATACTATTTTTGTCAGTGCAATCCAAGAATGTGCCTTTCTGAGGCTGTGATGGCGGTCCGCGGAGCAAAAATGACAACGCGGCAAGACCTCGGCGCCCAATGGAATCGTGCAAGAGCAGAGGCAACTCCAAAATGGTGAATTGAATACATAAAAAGATAACCGATGCTCGGGATACCGGGACCGCCTCCCGCGGGACTATCATTAGAGCCTTTTCGAGTCCCGGGAGTCGGGACCTGACGCGAAGAGAGTACTTTATAAACAGAGTAAATTTATTCCGGGGCGGGTGCGGCCGGTGCTTTTCGGGGCCCAACAATCCGGAGGGAGGTTCCACCAGACATCAACCTGACATCACTTCCTGCGGAGCTTTTGTTCCCGACCAGAAATCAGGTTCGCGCCATTGTGAGCCTTTTGTGCCGCCGTAAGGTTGTAAGGTTCCTCGGGATCTTGATCGAACACCAGCTTCTTGTCTTTGCAGTCGCTTCTCCGTTCTCAACCCTTCGGACTCCGTCTTCCGTGGAATCGGTTTGCGTCTTGGGTTTTCTACGCCAAGTTGCCAAGTCCGGATCACAAATCGTAAACCAAAAAAGCTATCAAAACAAAAATGATTTTATGTATTTTTATTGGGTTAGCCAAGGTATTGTGTACTAATATTGGACCGATCATTGACCAAATCACGTAAGCGCCGAAATTGCAAATGCGAGTAATACAAGGAAAACCGTTTTATTCGCTTTGTTGACAATCCTCGAATTCCAAAAAATTTATATCCTTTTAGAGGGATATTTTGAAATCAGACATGATTGATTATTACAGATAAAATAAAGAAAAAATAACCCCTATACCACCAAAATAGAGATTAGCGCTTGCGCGATTTGTAAAATAATCGGTTCAATAAAGCGTTATTCGGTAGAAGACATTCTGTTCAGGGAAATTGATAAAGCCTCTGAAGAGAGCTTAGTTGTCATTGCACAACACCTTGGCTATCCTAATCAAAATACATATTAATTATGCTGTTTCTAAACCCAGAACTCATTCCAAATGATAATTTTGTTAACAACATACTGTACATCGTAGTTTCTCAGACAAAGGAATACGTAACGTCACTCCGATCAAAATTGGCTCAATCAATTAATTTTTACGGTGACTGTGCGATTGAGAACCTCTTTGGTGAAAGGTATGAGACTTGCAATGATGCTAAAATATTTCATTTTTCATAGCATTTGCAGCGAATAAAATTCATTAATAGCCGACTTACTGCCACATTATGGTGTGGAATAATTTGGAGCAGACTCAGGGAAAAATTCACACCAAAGCACCCGCTTCGTTTACTTGTAATTGAAAAGCTACGCTACACAATCTTAGCAGCATTTGAAGCCCCAAACGCCTTTCCTCTAGAGATATCTCCAATTTCTATCCAATATTTTTCTGATTTAAGAGACCAATCAGGGGAAAATCAGTAAAATTCTCAGTTGGAAATATTTAACAGATTTCAAGTTGAATTTTGAAACTTTGAAAGGTAGTAATGTTCTTTTTTTGCAAAACGACGATTTGTATGGTTACTCGGAATGTTTCTCACGCGAGAACTACACTTTCATTAAAAGCAGGACTATTTTGATCGCCTAATCAGAGGTTTTTACTAATGAAGAAATTCAGATTTTTCTGACGGAGAAATTCCATGCTTGTAACCCAAAAATGTCAATTTGTGAACAAAATAAAGTTTTTTTGACATTTTCTCACTTGCGAAAATCGAAACTACAGAATTACGTTGTTTCCGTAGAACTTTGACCACTCCACAAGAAGTGGCAAGATTTTGAGATTTTGCGACGAAAATTATCGAGAAAATCGAGGTAGCAACATTACCGGATCCATCATGCTTCTAAATGGACTGAGTTAAGCAGAAAGGAACCAACCCACATTTTGGAAAAAATTGAGTTAGGAGTGGTATTGAACTCAACCACTGCTCTACTATCTATCGCCAAAAATTCACAGCTTTTGTTGGAGCAAATTTTGCAGAAATTGAACTTAAACTTTATCTTTTACATTGAGTCTTATGCAGAAGCCAAACTTTAAACCTCTTTTTCTCGGTTCGATCCCGATGTGGCTTGGTTCCTTTCTGTTTAACTCCGTCCAAATATAACCCACCCTCTCAACGTGGCAACAGTGGATAAAAAAGGTCGTTAAGCAACTTGAAGCCTTAAAGATGAGGCTCTAGCTTGTTGACCAAGACGTTGAAATTTAATTACAGGCTTGGAGACAACTAGAAGACGTTACTGCATGTCATAGTGTCAGGAGCTGGGTAGCCTTTTTTTTTTTAGGTTGAATGAACTTTTTTCGTGCGCAATCTCCTGAGCAAGGGAAAAATATTCCTCCCCTAGGATTACGGTCAACATACGTTGAACCATACAGACTGGTTGAAATCATAGGCATACAGTGGATAAGGAGAGCGGCTATTCAGAAAATTAATAGGGGCACAATGAGTAACCACATAGCCACCAAGGTAGGTATAAACTATCGAAATCTTAGAACTATGGAAACTTGGAATTTTGTAGAAAAGAAGTCATGTGGGTGATGTTGGAAAATCATATACTTACGATGATCCTTCTGCTAAAAAGGGTACGTAAAAACATAGATTAATATGTTTCAAGGGTTCAAATGTCTAAGAGTAAAATTGTAATATTTAATACAGTCTGCGTACCTCACCTAAATAGCCTAATTATCTGATTTTTTCAAGGTATGAAGTGGTTAAAATTTTTCAGTTTTATGCTCTTACGTACTCCTTCGTTATTCATTGCAAATTATTTTTCTTTATTTTCAAAAGTTTTGAGAAAGTTTGGAGTTAAAAATTAAAATAAAAAACAAATTAACAAACGAACAAAAAAAGAAATTACCATGAATTACGGCAAAAATCTTTATTAACATGCTAAGCGCCGAATAGACAACGTAGGAGAGAGAAATTCTCAAGTACGAGAAAGTTTTGGTTTTTTATTTAAAAAAAAATTTCTCGCGCTGAATTGTATTTTAACAGAACAATTGATCAGATCAACTACTCGTAAGCAAAGGGGGTCAATTTTGGTCCATGTCATTTCAATTTAATCAACTTGACATTCACTTGTATCCGGAAAAAAGAAAGAGCATATCTCCTGGCAACAAGTTATGACCATTTTTTTATGGGCACATCTATTTTATTGATCTTAAAACCAATCATTGTGATTCGGACAACATTAACATAACTTGCTTTGTCTAAAATTATTTCATACTGGTGAATGTCGGCTGTTGGTCAAATTTGGAGCAAAACAGAACCAGTGTGTTCCGAAGAACGCGATCTTGTCACTCACCAACGGACTTTCAAATTACTGAATATCTGCGCACGACCCTTAGTGGCACACGCATCTGAAGTTAGGGGCCACCCCTTCATAATTTTCATTGAAACGAGTTATGAAAGCATGAACAACAGTTTGATGAATGAATAAATATATCTACTCGAATTCAAACACTTGGACCATACATGTACTTTTTTTCTACAAGAACTGGACATAACTCGATTAAAAATTTCTCAATCCACACCGCATCCCTTTAATTCAATACCGTCGTCTATTTATTCAATCACAATGACAATTTTTTTGCCGTAACTTCTCATGAAAAGCAATGTTGAAATCGGAATTAGATGGATAAGGATGTATTTAAATGTAATTAAAAACAGTGGTTTCTTTGCACACATCAGGACAGTAAATAAATGGTAGAAAATGTAAAATTATCATAGTTTTGTCGGCATTTCCTTAGTGATGTTTAATATAGAACAGAATTCAGTAGTCAGAGCCAAGAATTTAAGTCTATCGTGAAAATTAATATATTGAATTTTCTCTATTGATTTTTAGTGAAGGTAAATTTACTCTTAATTAGACGGGCAGGAAGGAGATATTTTCAGAATAAACCCATGTTATGAAAACCTAAGGAATAATATCCTCGTCATTACTGAGTATTAAGAAATAAAACAATTTTCTTACGGCATAGATAATACTTGATATAAAGTTGTTCATACCTTAATTTACTTTTCTATCGTTGTATTACTTTCCCGCCCTGCGCCTCTCTCTAATTGTGGTTTCAGAACATTGAAATCATTTATTAAAAACTTATTGTGAACCAAAGTACATTCCATGATTTTTCTTACGTAAAAAAAATCGATAAATAAAATTTAATCATGATTCTCCATAAAGTTCAGGCAACTTTTACTCTTTAGCGGAGCGATTTGATGAAAATAGGTGTAGCTCGAAACAAACCTTTCATTTTATATCAGCTCCCATACCATCCAATTTATCACGTTATCATGTCCAACATTATCACGTCAAATTTTTAAAATGTTCACAAGGTCTATTCCTATTCCTACTTTACGAAATGAGAAGCATTCCAAGCCACCGTTTGAGCTTTCCTCGCATAAAAACGTATACAAATCATTCCCACCTGGCAGAAAAGTGTGCGTCAGCTATTTCACTGAATATTTAGGTTATCAGTTCACACCCACACATCTGTCATTGTTCTATTGAGTGTAAAAATGCTTTATCGAATAAGCGTGGCTCGATTTATTATCTCAAGTTGAAGGCTACTCGCACTATTAAATCTAGGGTACACCTTTATTTATGATGGATTCAAAGGAAATTGCAATTTTATCAGTTAATCTTGTTGCATTTAGTCTATAATTACTGCTGATCGTGACATTAGCTCCCCCGCGCGTCCCAATATCACGAGATACTCGTCTCCGTAATGGGCGAGTTCTCAGGGCTGCATATCTTTTGTTTCTTCCGATATGGAACTGGATGTAATTGGATTGGTTTCAAATGGGTTTTCGCTTTTAATATATCAATGAGAGAGGAAAATCACTTATTGCTGGATACAAATCTCTCAATTTGCATTTCAATCGTCAGTAATGTTTCTCGCAAGTTGCGCTGACTTACTGAACTTACGCTTTTCCTATCCTTGCGTTAAAGTCTCTCACAAATTATATTGCGACGCACTCGTGCGGAAAAGCGCACCTGCAAGTGAGTGAAATTGAAATGAGCTTTGAATCGAGCCGACCATGCGTATAGTTCCTTTTGATTTAACCCAGTATCTTCGCGTTCCTTTTAGTGAAAATAAGTCAATTAGAGTATTAATGAAGGGCTCAGCTTTTTTCTATTTTCTAAGTAACAAGTTGATAATGATGTCTTGAAAGTGTAGAGATTTTCACACATAAAAAGGGGGATGGGGCAAGTTTACTCCAACAAGTCTGCTCAATCTTATAAAGGTCAACTTTGAAACATTATACCATGCATTTCGTATAGTCTCTAATTGGACGATAGATGCGGTTGCATAGTGTTAAACGCACCTTCAATCTACTCTAAAAGTTTCTCAGACTAATTAGTGAGGCTCATCTGTCGACTGTCTTTTGCATGAGATAAACTCATTATATCAAAATGCATTAAATAATTTTACCCTCTTGACATTGGTCATTTAAAACCGTAACGCTTCAGGCGTATGTAAAAGGCTCGTAAATCATCAACAACAAATTTAAAATCATATTATCATGTAGACTATCTTTTTAAATGTGTGTGAAGAAGAAGGAAAAGGTCGGTGGTGGCAGCGGGAGAGGATTTGTCTGTATTTTAGAGAGCTGGAAGTTATATGCCCAGATTGTTGAATTTTGAAAAAAAAAATAATAAAAATAAATAAATGCTTATATGAGCAATAAAAAAAAAATTAATTCTTAAGCTATCTATTTATTTTATCTAGAGAGAGTATCAGTCAAATTTCTGCGAAAATGCGCAGCATTGCGTTTTGGATATTTGTGAGATTTGTTTTTAAAAATATTCACTCAAAAAAAAAACTACGGCCCTGTGACCCGGTTGCTCTGGACAACTAGGTTTTTTTTTTTAATTTTTAAAATTGTAGAGGGATGAACCCATAAAGCTGCGTTGCCTGGTTTGAATTGATATAATTTTCAGTTTACTCTATCATCAAAGCAAGAATAAAACACTAAGAATTGTGGTCCTAAATGTACATGATAAGTTGGTAAGATAGTGCTGGATCCACACTATTTTGCGGAGAAAACAAGGCCCAAAAGTTTAAAAATTTCCATTAATCAAAAATTTTAGGCTCTAATGAGAACCAGCACAATACCCTCGTGTAAATTAGGTCATATTGATGGCTAAAGTTAGAAATTACGAATCCTTGTTGCAACGTTTCAAAATCTCCGAGTATTTTTTATAACCATCGACAATATTTTTTTGATTTTTAAATTGAATATACTTGCATGTATAAGGGCAGAAAATTTCCCCAAAAATGTAAAAAACCCTCGATTGATTTTTTTCTTTGTAAAAACAAATAAATGTGAGTTGAAATTTGCTACGTCGCAATCGGAGACGCTCAGCTCTTGAATTTCGTCATCTTTAACAACCTTTAATCATAATGTGTCTCACAGTAATGGGGAACCAAATGCCAATCCCAGAACCTGAACAAACATTCCATGTATCCCCGTAAAACCAAATAAAAATCGTTCTTTCAGCGCAACGGAGCTCGCGGGATTCACACTCTGTGACTAACCTCTCTCCCCGGTACGAAAAATTCTCTTTTACTTGAAGAGGATAAACCCAAGAAATGTGTCGATTACTCATGCTCCTCCCGCGGGGTCGATGATCAGACGGTTTTCTCACAAGATGTACACTTACACGGACCAAATTATGTCTGGGTATTTCCTCAGCACATGAATCACAGTGCTTTCGTCTGCGATTTAAAGACCGTCGAACCCAAAAAGCCAGGGGATAGAGTACACTGTCAATATTCGACAAAGAGTCAAATCCCAATGTTTACGGTCGCAGATTTGAAAACAAACACTGTTGAACCCGGAAAAAGTTCACAAAAAACTTCACATCACTCACCGGTTTTATATTAAATTTGAGGATTTGGATACAGAAGGGGCGCCTCTCTGTTACAGTGTTTCAGAATCCCCACCAACAATTTCTTCTTCTTCTTCTTCTTCTTCTTCTTCTTCTTCTTCTTCTTCTTCTTCTTTTTTGAGAAGACTGAAGAATTATTAAAATTGAGATTTGTGTAAATATATCGTTAAAACTATGTGGAATATTCTATTTTCCCAGTTCTCAATTTTTTTTTTCTTTCCTGTTAAGAATAAAAATGTAAGAGGAAATTCTGAACCTCCGAGACAAAGAAATGCCTTTTTTGCGTCATTCCAACACTTCGAGCAGAAGGGGGTTGAGAGGGGGAGCCGATGACTTTCCCCAGCAAATGTTTGAAATTTTAAAGACTCTAATATGCAGTTTGAGTCAATTTCATCATGAATATAGGTAAGTTTCGAATGTAAGCGTTTTTCCTTCTTCTTTCCTCCGGTCCTTTCTTCTTTTTTTTTCTTCCTTCCCTTTTGCTCTTTTTTTCTTTTCAGGCGAACGGGGTAGACGTATACACACCTCCAACATCTCTCCTTGGATCCGCCCTTGTTTTGTACCTGAGTCCTTAAGTATTATAGTTGATTCGGTTTGATGCTCAATTTTCTTTTTAAACTCCATATAACCAGTAAAAAATCCGTTTCTATGTTTGGCAGAAATCATAAACAAGAAGATAATTTCTACCCATGAGTAACCATAAAAGATAAACAAACATGAAGTGCGTTTTTTATGAATTCAGCAACTCACCCCTTTAATTGATTGGCTAGGAAGATGCATTAAAATTATACCAAAAAACAACCCTTTCGATTATAAGGTAGACCAATCACATAAATTGAGACTCAAAATATTCATCCATTAAGTCACTTCATTTAATTCACCTCCTTAATTGAAGAATCGAAACAAATGCATTGAATTTACAGTGTTTTGTGCCTGTTATTACTTTTCATCAATTTTTTCATGATTTTAGCAAAGAGCAAACCGCTACTAAAAAGTGAAATAAACGAAATTATTGACTTAAGAGCCCTCTGATGCGGCTGAATTAGAATCCTTATTAGCACTTACTGTTTTTTTCGGTGCAAGTAAGCACACTATTTTCTCTCCATTTCAATCCATTAAAAATATCGATATTAGGAATAAAAACTGCCTTATCCAGAATCGCGGTAGCTTAAACTGCAGTGCATGAGAAAATCCGCAACGTTGCACTCGGTGCGTTGTTGGTGTTGGTGTTGGTGTGGCGCGGCGACGTTCATAAATTCGCATTGAGTCATGATGTATGATCTTCCGCGAGATATTCGACACGCTCGATATTAAAACGCACAACGCAGCGTGTACATTAGTGCGCTCTTATTCGTTGCCTGCTTCACGGTAAAAGCGCCCCTCTCCTTTGCCGAAACTTAAAGCAATTGGGAGACATGAAGAAAAAAGAGGAGGGGGGAAACTTTCAGGTCGCAATTGTTTTTGAACATATATTTTACGATGATTGGAACCTTCCAAACTTAAAATTATTAAAAAATAGTTATGTGCATAGGGTATAAGTGCTTCGTTGTTCCTTTATCTTTAATTCATTTGTTTATATTTTTAAGTTCATTTTGGCATATACGTATAGTTATCGGTTTACTTACCGGAGCAGTTTTTTCAGAGCGTGAATTTTGTCGAGTATAAAAGTATCATTTGTTTTCAAATCGATAGTTGTATATTTTTTCATAAAAATACACTCATATTGGTAGTAACTATTTAAAACGAAAAAAACTTCATAAACTTATAAATAAACATGTTAAAACTTGAACGCAAAACATTTTGATTTACTTTGTTTCTTTTTTTAAAGAAATTATAAACCGCCACACATTTTTGCAGGAATATTTCAACAATTTTTTAGTTGAACATTAACTCATGTAAATTTTACTAAAACAAATTCCCTGTTGGGGCAAAATTTCTAAACGTCAGTTTTTATAAAATTTTGTTTCTTTAGAATTTTCTTTGACAATCTGACAATGCTGGGCTTCGAGATGGCTTGTTGAAACTTTCAGTAGGTAGCTTTTTTCAAGACTAGATTTTCGAATTTTGAATTTGGACCAGCTATATCTGTGTTTTTGTTTGACGTTTTTGCATCTTCCTTTGCTTTTCATCATCGGTTTTCCTCGTGCCCTACTTGCTCGTATAATCACTGCCTCTCGGAATGCTAAAATCGCTTCAATTTGGAATATGTTGCACTCGGTTTCTTTTCTTATGGGTGGCCAAAAAAGAGAGTAGATTTTAAAAACATTTTGAGATTGTGAATAGCGTAAATAAAAAGAAAGTCTGAATTTTCTTTTTATGTATCATTGATACTCGATGTTGCAGCGTCGAGTCGTAGAAGCAATAAACGGAGATGGGAGCATTTTAATCATGTTGCATCGCGATCATGGATCGCCGGATGCGATTTATGACTGCGCTGTTGTATACTTGCATAACCGATTTCCTATCTCTTTTTGACACCTTGCCTCCTGTTGCCATATTTGAATTATTAGACCATTTGTTGGGATACAAAGCAGAGATTTAACCTTATCAAAACTATATAAATAATGCGAGACTACAGTTGCCTTTAATTTTTACTCATCCTAATTTTTAATGTCCATACCCCCTGAGGGGTGCCTTTTTTAGAGACAATAAATGGTTCGATCTCCACTGTGCGGCGGGACTTTTGAGCTGACGGACACAAAACAAGAGTACCTTCGTGCTAAAAATATTAAAATAATTTAAACACATGCATTAATTTGCATTGGTGTCTATGTGTATAACACTACATCAAGGAGAGTTTTACAAACATCTCAGCACAAAAACTCCAAAAATGTCGAATCAAGTCGAAATTTTAATGGTTCTGAAGTTTGCGCCAAAAACTGTACAATCGTGGGAATTAGCGTCATAAATTTTTTATCCCTATGTAAGGAACTTACAAGTTGACAGTGAAACTACCATACCACGTATCTCGTTAGCGATATTTAAAAATCGCTGCTCTCATTTTACTTATTGAAGGAGATAAAATCATTTTATCATAAGGAGATGATTATTCCTTGAAAATTTCATGGAGATTTCTTCCGACATCTGGGAAGAAAAATCCTGGAAGTTTTCCAGAATGGATGTTGAGTAATATAACTAAACCAAGCAAAAACTAAAGTATGGCAGCAAGTCTGCAACGCCGCAAACCGAGATTCGTTGTCTTATAGTTTAACCGTCTAATTGTCAGAGTTTAATCACTGAAAAAAAACACATTGGATCTAGAGTCCAGACTCTTGAAAACATTGACAAGAAAAAGGACTCTTGATTCAATCAGATTTAAGCTTAAATCAAAAGGAAATCCGCTCAAATTAAGAGGCTTGGTTCTTGATTTAAGATTAAAACTGATTGATCAAGAGTATTTTTTCTTGTCGATGTTTTTAAGATTCTGGACTCTAGATCCAATGTGAGTTTTTTTTTTTTTTTCCAAAGATGATAATTCACTCCCAGAAAATTGGAAAAAATTGACGAATCTGCTTCCAGTTTGTTATCAAACGTATTTGGAATACATATCCGAAATTTCCCTTCGTAAATCTGCTCCTTGAAAGCAAGCCATAACGGGAAATTATTTTCCTTTTCACTTTGACAACGGAGGCATCACGTGCCGTCTGGAGCGAATGTGTGACGGACGCTCTACTTTATGATGACTGTCGGAAAATAAATTGACTTGTAAGGAGGTTGCTTCTACTCGGAAATGGAGGATTGAATCAGTTGTGTTTCCAACACACCGTTCGGGAGCTGGCCTTAAATATGCACGTAAATCTTCGGATGAAAGCAGATATGATTTCAGAGAACTGCACACAATGCATGAACCACGGAAGATCCTGATACTTACTTAGATAAAATATGAAACGTCTATATCACGCAGAAAAATTTACCGGAATGCCAAAAGGAGCGTTCTGTTGATAATTTCCTCAATGGATCTCTTTCAGAGACAATCGGATTTCTTGTTGTCTCAATGGAATTTTCATTATCATGACAAGAGCTATTTCAGTTGTCTCAAAGTAAAATCCCATGGGAAAATTTCTCTCCACACATGATGAAAACGATGAGCAACAGTCATATGGTCGCTCCTTTGACATAAAGGCGTATCTCGATTTCCACGTGAGCCTTGTTGTCCGCATACCTCGTTGCTTTCTGAGGCTCTCGTTGAAATAAAAATACGCCCTTACACCAGAGAGGATATGATAACTATGAACAATCGATGCAAATTCATTTTCGTGCTTTTGAAGAACTTTTATATCATACTACAAAGGCAGTTTGAAATGAGACCGGAAATTTTCCTCAAAAGTTTTGCATTTTATTTTTGTTGCAATTTAATCTCACTTTTCCTAGTTGGGTTTTAGATTCTAAGGCCGTGTCCACACGAGCATGGTTCGCGGAACTTAGTTCGGGGAACTTGTTCCTGGAACAAGTTTTAGCTGCATGAACTAAGACTTATTCCTCGAAGCCCTGAAACTTCCCCCGTAATCCGAGCCTCTGTGTCTTTTTTTTTGTGAATTTTTTTGCTTTTGTTTTTCACGTCCGTTATGTCTTGACGTTCGTTTTTCTTATTCTCGCGGCCATGGTAATCTATTATTTTGCAATAATTGTATAGTTTTATATTGAAGTTCCGGTTCCAGTTCGGGCGAACTCGTGTGGACAGCATGCCTCGTTTTAAGGAACAAGTTTCTGGAAACTAAGCAGTTCGTCGAATAAGTTCCTCGAACCACGCTCGTGTGGACGGGGCCTAAAAAGTTAAGGAGGATGGAGCATTGGCCACTCAATGTCTGAAAAGTGTTTAATTGAAAATATGATATTTTAGCCTTGGTTGATCGGGAAACCTTTTGTTGAAATGGACCGCGTTAAGCAGAAAAGGAAGCAAGCCACATCAGCTATTTCCAAATTTAATTGAGCAATTTAATTTTTTACATGTAAACGGTTGTGCGAATTTTTGAGAAAATTTCAATGAATTTTCTTCATAGTACGAGGCAAATTCCTTAAAATTTTTAAAGAAATCCGCTCAAACGTTCTCTTGTAAAAAAATTAAATCACCATGTTAAATTTGGCAATTACTGACGTGGCTTGGTTCATTTCTGCTAAACGTGGTCCAAATAAAAATTAGCCGAAGTAGAAACTTTCTTGCGAAGAATGAAGGACTTTTCGTAAGCATAGCATAGCTGTAAGGCAGACTTGCCAGTGCAACCTCGCTTGTTTGCGAATTGACGATGAGACAAGGGAAATTCGCAGCTCAATTTTTGACGTCATAAACTTTCCGCCGTACAAGAGGGAGTGCATTCTCGTTGAACATACGTTAGAACCATACATAACTTTTACAGCAAGGCCATAGAGCATCAATTCTTGCTGAACGGGTGTTCTTTGTAAAAATCGAGGGTGTAACAATGATAACATGTCTGCCGCTTAAGGTGCCCTAACGAATTCAATCTTATTTTACTGTTTTAAAGAAATCATACTTGTTCATGCAGTTTTGATTCTATCAATATATTTAAACTATTAGAGAATACTCGTGGAAAATGTAATATTTACGTCTAGAATGCGGCAAGCTCATAAAGCGCCACAAATTGAGCTGTGAACAATTGTTCTATAGTTTAACCATCGATTTGCGAAGTCACGGAAAGGACATTTTTCTTATGAGGGAAACAAGGTGAGTGTGAAAAATGCTTATTGTTTCGCAAATCCAGGAAATATGACTAACAGTATACTTTATGGTTTGATAGTTGATATTAGGGATTTTAACTCCATGTCTTCCCATAGGGAGACGCCACACTGGAAAAAAAAACACATTGGATCTAGAGTCCAGACTCTTATAGACATTGACAAGAAAAAATACTCTTGATTCAATCGGATTTATGTTTAAATCAAGAACCAAGCTTCTTAATTTGAGCGGATTTCATTTTTATTTCAGCAAAAATCTGATTGAATCAAGAGTATTTTTTCTTGTCAATGTTTTTAGGAGTCTGGACTCTAGATCCAATGTGTTTTTTTTTTCCAGTGCAATCCCAGAGGGGTGGAAGACGGCAATTATAATTCTAATCCTAATTCTAATTGAGGATTTTCTAAATGATGAAAAGCAAGTTAAAGTATCACATGGCACTTAAATTATATTTGTTTTGATTCAAATTTATGACGATAAGACAAATCGAGTGATTGCGCAGACAAAACCACAAGGAAGCTGCAAGAAAAGTGAGAGTTAGGAGTTCATCACCAGGGCACAGACGTTGAACGTGTCTTTCCAGAAGATTGCAGCAGTTTTTCAGATAAGTTTACAAATATTGTACCTTACAGCCTTAAATAGATACAGTTTTCATTAAATTAAGCCTACAAGTGATTTATACACAAAGAAATAAAATAAGTTGTAAGATTGTTAAAAATATTACTGACACTGTTGACATATGTTTCCTTACAAGATATTGACATTTAATTGAAAAGTATAAAATTCATTACATGATTATAGTTCCCTCCGGTAAGGTTTAACATAATTATTGAACCTCAATATAAGTAAAAATTTGTTCGATTGATTCATTAGATTTTAAAAAAAAAATTCGACGTTTACTGATACGGAGGAAATAATACATACAGAAGAACTAAAAGAAAATATCACAGGAATTAATCAAAATAAATAAATTAAAGACACTTGAGCAAACTTCACAGAGTTATGAATGCACACTCAGTTATTGCACGAAATCAAATCGCATACAACGCAATAATTAAGGTGCTCTATAACTTCTGACAACATGAACCGCAACAACTACAATAGAATCAACTTCGTTGATTTTTTCAGTGTTGGAAAATCCCTTCCCAAATTCAGCTAGTCTTGCTCGACCGAGATTACCGAGCATACAAAACAAAATCAAGATCTTCATGAAATCCCTTCGATCGAAATTTCACACCTTTAAAATATTCTCTCAATCTACCGAGCAGTTTTTTCTCCATAAAATAAGTCATTATAGAGCCAAGAAAGTTTCAAAATTTGTAAAAGAAATACTTTGATATAAATTAACAAAGTTACGCAAAATCCCTTCTTCATTGTGCGTGAGCTTTATCATACAAGACCTCTTCAGATTTGTAGAACTCACGTAAAATCGCAAAAACAGACTTTTGACTCTCCATGTATTTTTAATTTCTGAAAGTCATAATTTTTCTTTAAAAAGACTCGATATGCTAGAATGTCACACCTTTAAAATGTTTACCGTCCACGATTTTAGTATTAACCTCGGGGAAAGGAGACCTGAGATTCAATCTAGTCAGATAATTAGTGGAAGGCACTCTAGATGAAGTTAGATCCCTAAAGTTCCAAAAAGCTATGTACGTACAAAACAGTCTATTCATACATAAGACACCTCTTCATCTGTAGGTCAAATCACGATGCTTCTATGAGAAATGTTTACTATCTCAGCTAAATTTGTCTCTCATACAAACTTTAAACTCCAGTAAACACTTCTCTTAGAAACAATTCATCCACATCTTGATACTGATTTTATGAGAGATTGCCGAGAGCTTCTGATCATGGGCATTTGATACAGTTAGATACTCACAGGTAATTCGTAATTTCAGGCATTATCTTGCAGACGTCTAATAATATGTACGTAAATTTAAACTAAATCATTTTTCAAAATTAAAGGACCTCACTGCCCTCCTCAATAAGCACATTCTTTAAGATCCATCATATCTACCGGGAGTAGACGTCCACAACACAGCCTGAAATTCCAAGTGCTGCTAGGCACAACACTTAAAGAGGTAACATCGCTTGAAATGTTTTCATAGACTTCTACCCTCGGGTCATCTTACTTCAACTTCAGGAATTTCACTAGCGCATCGTAGATAAGTGAGGGGTTCGTATCGCTGTCGGCGGTGTAACGGACCCCTCTGAGGCTACCCCCATCGTGGCCGAGGACTCCATACTCTCCCACGATGAACCCATCCGGCGTCTTCTCTTCCACCCGGTACTTCTTGTAGTTGGACGTCTCCAGGACGTGCCCTGCCTGACTGCTCTCTTTCTTCTCCTCCTCCAGAGATTGGCTTCGTTGGAGCGTTTCGCTGTAACCTTTCTCCTGCTCCTTGAAGACTTTCTCCTGCTCCTTGAAGACGTTCTCCTGTTCCCTGAAGACTTTCTCCGGCTCGCTGTAGACTTTGGCCGGCTCCGAGTAAACCTTGGACGGTTCCCCGTAGACTTTGGCCGGCTCCGAGTATACCTTGGCCGGCTCCGAGTATACTTTGGCGGGCTCGCCGTAGACTTTAGCCGGCTCCGAGTATACTTTAGCTGGCTCCGAGTATACTTTGGCCGGCTCCGAGTAGACTTTCGCCGGCTCGCCGTACACTTTCGCGGGCTCGCTGTAAACGATGGGAAGGTTCTTCGCCGATGGCTCGCTCTTGGGCCTTAAAAGTGACTTGGCGGTTTTCTCCCCTTCGACCTTCTCGTCGTAGTATCCGGCGGGATCTTGAGTATCGTATGCTTCGTACGCCTCGTCATACTGCACTTTTTCGGGCTTTGACTCCGCCCTACTTATCTTAAAATTAGCGCCGCGAGTCTCGGATGAAACTGCGAACTGGAAAGTCTTGGTCTCGGCCTCCGACTGGCGTGGTTCTGGCTTTCTTAAATCTAGGTTTCTAGCGCCCTCTTCGGGGGTATGTACAGATTCTGGCGCTTTAGGAACTAGACCCTTGGCGGGCTGCGACGCGAACGTCCTTGTGGAGGTCAGTCTGGGGCTGTTGGTGACCCTGAGGATGTCCTGGCGAGCCCCCACGACGAACTCTTCACTCTCGTCTATATTCAGAGAGCTGCGCTGAAGAGCCGTCGGAGAAGGCACATCCTGGACGTCCGGGGTGCGAGCCGGTGGGTCCTGGTTTCTGGTGACGGACGTGGAAACACTGACCGACGTTGTCTTTTCGTCATATTTAATCGTATTCTTGGCGTTGTCCTGGTTGGTGAGAGGCTCTATCGTCGACTCTTCTGTGGGTCGGAAGCTGGACGGTGAGAACGCCTGCGTGGTAGGCAAACTGTTAAGCGTCGGCGAGATGGGCTCGTAGCGATTGCGAGGCGCAAACTTCCGGTTTCCGGTTTCGGTGTCCCCGAACTTCCGGTTGAAAAGCCGCTTCCGGAACGAGAGTTTCTCGCCGAAGAAGCGCGAGTCCGTTGGCTGGGAGCGGGGCTCGTTGTTGGCTACCCTGGATGCGGCCCGCGGTGGAGAAGGTCGAGGACTGTCACTGTAAAAGAGTGAGAGGAATTCCTCGCCGGCCAGGACATCGTCTGTTGGCCTAGATGACTGCCGGGGCGACACGGTGATTGGGTGTCCAAGAGCCGAGCATAGCCACAGAGAAACCTGCAACACAACGATAAAACTCATATTAGCACAAAGCTCTGACCTTAAAGAAAATCTCTACTATTTAGAGGTGACGAGGTCTACAAATCATTTCTTAAGGGGAGGAGGAAAATGAGAAAACCGGTATTCTACGGCATGGGTAGAGTAAATGGACTGCGTTAAGTAGAAAGGAACCAAACCACATCAGCAATCGCTGAATTCGATCGGGAAATTTCATTTTTTTTTATGAAAACGGTTGTGCGGATTTTTGTGCAAGTTACAGTGAATATTATGCAAAGTACGAAGCAAATTCCCCAAAAATGTCAATGAATCCTCACCAACATTTTCTTGTAAAAAATTGGATTGCCTAATTAAATTTGGCAATAGCTGATGTGGCTTGGTTCTTTTCTGCTTAGCGCCGTGCATCATGTGGCGTAAAGATTTGGGCAGCATATGGACGAAAGACTCAAAAATTCCAAAATTTGATCCTATGGCAGCTACATTTAGTTTGAGGAAGAACAAAGGAGATTCGGAAAAGTTATGTTTGCCCAGGGCGTGGCCAATCATAGAGAGAGTTCCCTTCATATGCCGAAAACATCATTAATAATGCAAATAAGGGATTGAGACTTTCATCCAACGTTCTTGATGTAGTAGAGCATGTTTAGTTTTAAAAACTAAAAATCAACATCTGAAGAAGAATAGGCATTCAATCTTAACAATGGGTGGATTGCGTTTTGCAAAAAAGAACCACAAGCATTTCAATGCCGCTAAGATTGTGCAACTTTTTTAACCTTGCAAATATAAACTGATCATCTTTTATCTCTACTCCCAATATACTATGAATTCAAGACGAAAATTACCTTTGTAAATTCATTTTTGCAAGATTTCAGTAATTTGTTTGAAAAAAATGTAAATTGCACAATCCTGGCAACATTGGAATGATTTTGGTTCCTTTTTTCAAAATGATGTCTAGATGTTTAAGAGGGAAACACGGAACAGGGAAAAAATATCATCATCAATTTTAAGTTCGAATGTGTATGCAACGTGGACATTCTGAATTTTTAATAAATGTGAATGGTGGTGTGCTCCAGTCTTAGGTTTGTTATATAATTAAATCTCTCATCTGGAAATCCATATCTAAACTGTCATAATCCGAGTATTTTACCCCTGGGTACTTGCGTAATTGTGAATCTTAATGTGAAGTAAAAAGGCTTACAAGACGTTATATGAAGAATAACACAGTAGAATGCATACACTTAAAATTGTCAACAACCTTTAAATTAAACCAAGTTGTAATACTCATGCAATCATGCATCTTATTTGTACTGGATTTTAAACTTCAGGGGTCAATACCTCAAGACTGATGACAACGGATATGATTCAAATAGCACCTTAAAAAGCGGAATGTTAAGACCACCTCTCACTAAACTACTATTAATATTCTGGTTAAAGTCTCTCGGAGAGTTTCTTCCACCCCTGCCAGACAACGCAACCATTTTTCGATTAGCTAAATCATATGCATTGAAAAATATTCAACATACTATGAAAGTGATAGAAATACTGTGTCGAAAGAAAAACGCGCTTCATTAGACCTACACAGTCACCAAAAGATTAAAATAAACCATTTAATTTCAGTCAACGATTGGAGCTGCTTTCCAACGCAAGGTCGTTTAGGTACGGTGTTGCGACATGTAAGTGATTTTGAGGAATACCTTTATTTGCAGTTTTGGCAAGAAGTCATGCAGTACATTCCCTTTTCGGTATGAAGAAAAGTAACGACATTTGAGAGGGCATGAATTTTAACTGTTTCGGGGTGGAGGAGAGGGGGCTGTACTTTGATTTTCAATTGTAAACATGACCCACACGAAGACTTCAGCAGTTTTCAGTAAGCAGCAATCATTATAAAGCAACATTATTACATTCTGAATTCGGTCGAGTTTAACTTTGTACCAAGTCGCACCGGGCGTGAGTCGAGAAAATGATTTTTGAATCGAAAGAATTTGCTATATTCACCCTAGATGTACTTTGAAACCTATCCCCAAATGTTTCTTTGCCAAATTATGTGCACAAATACCTGGCGTTCTACAGCGTGCATGGTGTGATGCTCGTAAATTCTGAAGAAATGTCCTAAAATCCAGAATTCGCCGATTAATCGATCGAAAATCAAATCGCTCTCCAAAGCGTTGAAACTTGAAAACCACTTGAAGGGCAAAATCCAACTACTATTTTTACACCCAAAATATTTTATCTTAAATTTAATTTTTTAACAGAAGAAAAGTACACTGGAATTAAAAACACATTGGATCTACAGTCCAGACTCTTGAAAACATTGACAAGAAAAAATACTCTTGATTCAATCAGATTTAAGCTTAAATCAAAAGGAAATCCGCTAAAATTAAGGTGCTGTGTTCTTGATTTAAGCTTAAATCTGATTGAATCAAGAATATTTTTCTTGTCGATGTTTTTAAGAGTCTGGACTCTAGATACATCCATACAAGTCGCTTTACAGCACTCCCTCGCGCTCTACGACTCCTAACCTCCACTGCTCTCTTTCAAACCATAAATCTTGGGGGATTGAGCACCTTAACATTTCCGCTTCAATCCGTTCCCTCCAACCTTTCATTGGGCGCCCTCTTCGTCTTCTCCCAGGAGGAACCCAGTCAAGGACCTTCTTCGGCAACCTGTCTCCTGCCATTCTCTGGACATGACCATACCAAATGAGTTGTTTTGTCATAATATCATACACGATGGTCTGCTTGGCATCCATGATCTCCCGTACCGTCTCATTCCTGACGCGATCCTTTCTGGAAATACCAGCGACTCTAGATCCAATGTGTTTTTTTCCAGTGTACGACTAGTTAAAAGTATAACCACTCCAAGCTTTTTTGTTTTTAAAAAAAGAGGACTACGAATTCCTGTTGATCTCGATTCAGTTCATCAAAAGTTACTGTACATCGAGGTCTCGACAAAACAGGACTAATTTGAGCACCAACCGACACCGATGGATGGCTGTAAACGGGTTCAGATTGACCACTAAACTCTGGAGCGATTGAAACGTGACCACGTCGCCACGTCTCTTCGAGCACATGGGAATTTTAATACTATTAACCTCAAAGGCCGTTTATTTTCGCGCAAATCGCCACCGCGCTCGGACATGAAAATAACCGCACCCTGCCGCGCGGCGGTATGCATCGCTGATCAAAACATTTGACAATGAGATCGAGGAGGCGGGATTCTTGAGATTTTCCTCGTTGTACAGCACGGCGGATCGTAGGAACAGGCGATCTTTCACTGCGCTTTACTAACATCGCCGAGGGAGAAGGAGGGTTGTTCCACTCTGCATATTTCCATTTCAAATATGTGCAAGCGAGAAAGTTGATAATTATGAAAATCGAAATACTCTTCGGTAGGTAGATGATATTCCTCTGAGGGAGGACGTGGATTGGACTGCATTGGTAGTTTTGAATTTGAATTTTTTTCCCCCGCGAAATTATGAGTATTATTTTTGGTGAAAGTCGGGGATAGCTTATTCCGATCCGTCACGATGCCAATTTCGCTCCACGTTTTAGTTCTTCGGAAGGAAAACTAATGAAAATTGTTTTTAGGAGGGAAATTGGATAATTTTCTTTGTTATACAATGCAAAGTATTTGTGGAAATCTTGAAAATACCTAACTTGCAACCGGCTCGCGGCTCTCCCCCAAATAAATAAAATAATATAAATCAAATAAATAAATAAAAGTTGAGATTTTGTGTCTGCGCAATTTCTGAGATAGGTATCCATTTTAGTGTCACTGTAGAAACGTCTTATTTCAAGGCTCATTTAAACTCTTGATTATCGTTATGCAAAATTTTGAGCAACTGCTTACGAGTTGCCTGCAGACTGGCTTTGAAAAAAAGACGCTGACTTTTCCAGACTTTCCCTGACCAGAATGATCTAAATTCTGACAACTCATATTGGCAATTTACGTGTAGAGATTTAGAAGAAAATATTAAGAAAGATTTAGTTTTAAAAAATTCAAGATCGTACATTAACTTATGGGGGGAAAACTTAGTTGTGGTGAAGAAAATGTCATTCTTCGAGTATGGTGTGGCATTGAAAGTTACGACGCGCTTAAGGGATCTCTTCGGCTTAAAACAAATAGGAATCCGTAAAAATAACGTCATGATGCAACTATTCGTGGCTTGTGAACGTCCGTATTGCATACACGAAAAGTTGAAGGCGTTTGGGCCATCCTTGCTGAACCTGCGGAATGGGTGACTGCCTCTACAAGTTACCAAGTAAAGAGTTCCGAGATGCCGTTCAGCTCTCAAGGAGCAACATCTCTCCAGCAATTCGTTTAAGCGCGTCGCGCATAATGCTGCCTAGGCAAGAGTAGCGAAACGCCTTCAACTACTCGTGTATGCAACCCGGGCGTCCATGGAGTGCGAATAGTTGTATCAAGGCGTTTTGATAGTATAGGGTGAAGGACCGGGACCCTCACCTTGTTCCATCCCTGTCCACGAATGAAATCACATGACAGTATTTCAACGTGAGAGTTAAATTATGCGTAGAACTAAGAACAAACTATTTTTCGAATCAATTTCACAGGAAATGACAGAAGAAATGAACCGTTTTTCTTCAAAAATTTGTCATTCAATTAACTAAACTTGCGATTCCTAATTGGAACTTAACTCATTTTTCGCTTTTTGGAGTGTTACTCAGAGCATTAGACGTTGTATTCTCTCACGAGGAACGAATTGCCAAAGTTAAACCGTTGCATTTAATGTGAGATTCTTTAAAAGAGACCTTATCAACATGCTTATTAAGGAACTACTCAGACCTCCCTTGATCACGAAATTACCGATATCTCTTAGAGGAAAGAGCTATCGAAGAAAACACTGTAAATACGGCCCTTAACACCGAGTTCGACAACTTACGAACAAAATTTGAATCCACCTGCTCTTGAACCCGCCTCCAGGAGACGGGTCCAAAATTTGGATGTGTTAGTCATTACTGCATACCAACACGAAAAATTCTAACGGAGGTCAGCAGCACATCAAAAATTTAACCAGATCCATTCGACTTCAGACAAGCGTCACACCTCCCCGACAAGGTCCTTCGATCAAACGGCGATGTTGTTTACATTCCCGCACAACCGCGACAAATGCGTCGAATTATTTTCACTTTTCGCCTCACGTGTGTCCGCAGAGCAGCCTTGCGGTAACCCAGTCGCAAGTTTTTCTTAGCCCCTCTCCAACGCCTTCTACGTCCATACTAACGTGCTAAGGAAGAACGCCGTATGAACATTCGGTAGTTGCCAAATTTCCCCGGATAGAACATGAATTTTTTAGGAAAGCTATGCATATTTTTGTTTGAAATTTTCAGATATTTTAGATTACATTGCAAAAAAAAAAAAAATAGTCCAAAATATGCAAAGAAAATTATTCAAAATTTTACCCAGTAAATTCTTACTTTAATAAAGGAAATTTGGCGACGTCTGAAGGCCCATACGACGTTTTTTTCTCAGCAGGGCAGCATAGTCCACGTCCAGGTTCTTCCTCGGAGCAGGGCCCTTCACCGGTTGAACTCCTCTCCCAATTAAAACTGAACTAATTAAAATTGTTCGCGTTTATCATTCGCTGCCAACGCGAGGAGCTTCCCGAGTCCCGGGAAGTTTGGAAAGAGCACGTTTATGCGAAAAGCGCGTATCAACGTTGGGTTTACTGTTGGAGCTGGGCGGTTTGGCGGAGTGCGAATGGCTTCGTGTGCGCTCCGCGCAGGAGCAATGGGCATCGCGTGACGAGTACGCGGCCTTGCAAGGACGATCTATATCGCTCCTTCTCTCGAGGTTGTCGGCTTGTCTGGAGAATTTATTCTCGAATGGACGTCTTCTATGACACTGCAAATTTTCAAAATGACTGCTAATATTGTTTTTTTCATAGGTGGATCCAGACTCCTTGGGGGAGGGCGGAAGGAGGGGGGTCGGGAAGCCCCCCTCCCTCCGCCATAAATTTTCAGATTATGGAGCACCTAATATGCAGTTTGGTCAATTACGTCTGAATAACGACCAAATGTTTACCATGTAATGACCATGTTTACCAAATTTAATCGTCATTCTTTTTTCTGATCTCAATTCCTTCTTTCTTCCCTTATTCTTCACTATTTTTCCTCCTTTTTTTTCAGCCGAACGAGGCAAGGATTATGCTCCGTACACCTCCTTGTGGATCCGCTTATGGTTTTTTTTTTCTTCTTCTTTTTTTCACTCAAATAAAGCTGTCAATTCGCTAATTTAGTTTTGAATACAGAGAAAAAAAACTTGTAAATTTTCAAGCAATTTTCGTTTTCCTGACGATAGATTATGTAACTCCACTCCTTATAAAATTGGCTCAATTAATTAAATTTTTTATAATATGGCTCAGGAACTGTTATCCAAGAACTTACTGATTTTTGCGGATGATCAAGGGAGCAATCGGTGAAATGTGCAGTTAGGAATGTCCGATAGTTTTCTTGCCGAGTTGAAATTTGCAACGTTGAGATGCAATTACGTTTTTTCGTTTAGGAAACGACGAAATGACATTGCAAAACAGACCCAATGAGTCTGGTCCTCTTCAACTCTGGTCAAATTCAGTTTACCATTTGCTTCATATCGCCACCCCTCTGAAGTATATGTAAAGACGTAACTCAATTTTCACGTAAACCCTGTTTTACATATAAATTTATGCTCTCCAGGGCTCATTTAGTTATCGAGATCCGCCCTTATGCCAGGGGAGGGGCGATATTTAGGTTTTTATTCTTTGAGTCTCTTCGTAAAGTTGCATGAGGAAATGATTTTCATGTGCCTAACGTTTAGATTGAAATTTTTTACCACTGCTTTGAAATTATTAACCATCAGATAACAAATAGTGCTCGTCTCCGGACTCAACTTTGAGGTGTTCGGGGGCTCTAACTGAGTGTCTTGGAGGACAAGGCGCTTAAGTGCAGTATTTGAAAAAATTGAGATAGTAATGATTTCAAGTAAAACTAGTCTTACTGCGTATTCTATGAAAAATTCGCTCTCAAATTCAAATTTTTAAGCACCAAAAATTCAATTGGAGCCTACTTTCCATCATAAGGGTTATGGTAATTTCGAAACTTCGAACACGTATTTCTCAAAATAGCAAAAACTGCACTTATGCGCCTTGTCCTCCAAGCCTCTCAATGGACAAGCAAACAAGGCACGAATTTCAGCATTCTGATACACGTTTCATAACCATAATTTCACGTAAAACACGATGGGCACGACGAAAATTACCGAAATCAACTTCTTACAAAGAAATTTAATGATTCTTGATGCGTGAATTCAAACCACCCGTTCATGAAAACTCTCTTTACGTGACTCACATCGCGCGCTGAACGTTATCATGACAGTCCCTGCGATATAAAAATCTGGCAACCTCAATCTTGACCCTTTGGCTCAGCTATAGCAAGTTGTTTATAGTATAACAATACATGATGGGAAATGAACATTGGTCTATTGAGAAGCTTGCTGAAACCGTTGTAGTGCACGATTTAACTCACGTAGAGCTTTGAGTTTCTTATGAGCAGGCAGTTCAAATTCCTCGTAACCAATGTGAAATAAAAACATTAATATTTGTGTTAGGAGTTGATTTCGGTAATTTTCGTTGCGCAAATCGTATTCTACGTGAAATTCTGGTCAAGAAACATATATTAGATTGCTTAAATTTGTACCTTGTCTAGTGGTCCAGTAGTATTTTCCCTAGATTTCCGAGGAGGAAATCACACTGACCCCCTGTTAAACGGTATGAACCACCCCTTCCTCCCCCCTCCAACTATACCTGATAGCCCGCACCACATGTCAGGCATTGCTCTTGGATAACGTATGCAAATGAATTAGCTACCAGTTCCACGAGCGGGTTCGGATTCATTAATCGATTATGCCAGAGCAGGCTATATATAGCCTAGTCGGGCGCCAGCCGCCACGACAAAGGATCCGTCGTGTAATTACGGTTAAGTGACGATTACGATAACTAAAAAGGAGCTAGACGGTCTGCCGGTACGCGAACGGCCAGGAACGTATTCTTGTTCCTACGTGTCAATTAAGGTGTTTTCATAACTGACGTTGCTCCTACCCCACGTGCATCCTGATTATGATTTATTAGATCGAGCATCTTATCAACCTGCAGCGAGTTCTAGTCTGTGACATTGAAATCGATCGTTTGTTTCACTGATCGAGAAAACCTCTTACAGACGGTGGGGGACCTTTAAGGGGAGCGTATGGACATGTCGGTAATTTTGTTGGTTATAGGTCGTGGAGCTTTTAGGGCCCAAAAAGGTAGCCAACCTGTGAGCTCAATTCATCCAGAATAGGTTATTAATGTAATTGTTTTGATGTATAGTCTGTAAATCACGTGTCTGACTTAGTTTTTTCGTAAATTCAATCAGTTTTGCAGAAGGTGCGCATTAAGAAACATTCTTGGCCATCTTGGTTTGATATTGGATTATGAAGATTGGCAGTTGCATTTATCTGGTGTTTTTCGTGTTGGATGGTTGGCTACCCTTCGGAGCCCTATGAACTTCATGTTTTGATACGTCCGTACTCGCCCCATTTAGGTACTCCGGTGCCGTGCTAAGGAAGAACGCCGTAAGACCCCTTAGACGTTGCCAGATTTCCTTCAATAAAAAACGAATTCACTGGAAAAATTTTGAATATTTTTTTCTAATTTTTCAGTCAATTTTGTTCGCAATTTGATCTAAAATACCTGCAAATTTCAAGGAAAAATATAAAATTTCCTAATTTCTTAAAAAATACATGTTTTATCTGAGGAAATTTGGCAACTCTCAAGTGTTCATGCGGCGTTTTTCCTTAGCTCGGCATCTAGAGGACGGGAGACAAATGGGCGAGATGTTAAGGAGCAGCTGTAACACACAGGTATTCCGAACTTTGCAGTCTGTTCAATATTAATTGCTTACTGCATATTAAACTTCCCGTAAAGATAGTTCAATCAAGTTGTTCGATAACGCGTCCTGATTCTGTCTACGGATAAACCGATGCCCAAATCTTCTCAACTCTTATCTAAATGATGTAATCAGAAGTTTCTAAAACGAATCGTCCATCAATTTGTCACCTCAATAAAGATTGGCACGTACCGAAAATAATATCGTGGCGGGCGAGCCGGGTCCGTAAATTGGCCCAAATTATTTATCCATTAGCTAAATACTTGTTTTCTCGGTCGGCTCAAACACCGCGGGCATGATTAAGTCGAGAGATGGACTGGCCAGAATACTTCTTTTTTTTGCTAACACTTGTTCCGATTTGAATAGATAAAAATGGTCACGCGTTGGGAAAATCATGAGTTCGTTTTTCCTCTTTTTAGTCTAGAGAATAAAGATGTCAGCTAGAATTAGTCCGACAATACTCATAAGGTATCATTTCTTCGCGTTTGCTCAGAAAAAATACATTGTAAATTTAGAAAGATTTTTTTTTTTTTTTATATATATATTAATGATGAAAATTGTCACGCGATAGAAAATTCTGCTTTCGTTCTGTCTTCCCCGGTGAGAAATTCAGATGTCCGTTATATATAGTCCTAAAACGTTCATTCACTATCATTTCTGTACATTTGAAAGGAAGATTTCGTGAATTGAGAAAGTAATTTTTCTCTTTTAGCTTTCCTTATTATTATAAACGAGAGATCTGTTGACACCAGTCATCGACCCGAGGTCAACAACCTCTCGACAAAGTGTTTGCCGTTGCTTTCTTGATGGAATTTCCGCAAAAATTCACCGTTAAAAATGTATATTATTACCACAAAAAGTGTAAATATTAGCTGCATTGTTGAACTTAATTACTTTCTCGCATTGATGCCCAACAAAAACAAAACTGCTCGACAAGATGGAGCGCGTTCAGTCATTGACTATGCTACGAAATTATGTCGTTAAAAATAGCTTCTCTATTTACAATCTTAACCAGAGGTCATTCAGAATCCGATGATTTTGTACCGGAACATAAATTACTGGGCCCAACAACGTATGTATAATGTAAACAACCCATTCGAGACAAACGATTGTTTGACTTCTTGAAGAAACTTGACTATCAGTTCGTTAAGTATGTAAACTATTGAAAACTTGTTTCCAATACTTACAAGCCTAATTGGACTGCATTTTTCAATTCGGAACTATACATTCTGGCTCTTCTGGAAAAACACTTATGTGCTTAGGGAAACTAATGGCACGTACGTTGTTTTTAAACCGGGATAGAATTTATAGTTCCAAATTGCAAAATGTAGTCCAATTAAAACAGGAGCGAAAGGAGGAAAAATCCTGTTCTCATCAGTAACCATCGATCGACATTATCTTCTAAGAGATTAACGAACAAAGTGTTCAACGCTTCTTTGAAACACTTTGTGAAAATGGACTGGCAAGATGTCTCCGTTCCCTTCAACATTAAAACTAATGGGAGCAACACTCAAACAAAATCTTCGGGAAAACGTGCTGGAAAAAACCAACCGTAAGCTCTTCTTTTTTATTACCTACTTTTTCTCACGCTGCGTTTAAGTCTCTGGAAATTTATGGTTACCTACCTCTCTTTCTCTCAAGAACGAATCATTAAATCGCAGAAATTTAGAATACTTTTCTGCAAATACCAAACAAGGAGCTAAAAGTATATACCATAAAAGTACCACCGGACAAAGAGACTACAACACAGCTACATGGTTTCAAACACGAGAGGCGCGCTTTTCCATGGAAATTCGCCCGTCACATAAATTTTCCGGCGCAAAAATTAGTTTCGTTGCAACATTGACCAACTTATGACAATATTCAATCCTCATGCACTTTTTTTCAGCGTTCTTGCGACGAATGTTATGAGAATTTTTTAACAAAGAAAAAACACTTTAGTGATAATTTCAGTCCTGATATTATATTCCGTTAAACTGACTACTTTCCTCGATTTGTGAATCTCCCTCTCTCGATCTAAAACAACTTTTATCGTTGCCTTAGTCTTAGAGGAATTCAAAATCGAATGTATCGCCCGGTGCGCATTATTTTACCTCATTTTAAACGCCCCTCGCACTTTTAACTGCCGAAGTTTGAAAATTTCTATGTTTCATTACACGCTGCAAATTTCATTTCAAGATAAGTGTCGCTAGAGAATAACGCTAAATAACGCTAGGAATCAGTAGAGACAACATTGCATGATGCAAATTTTTCTATCGAATTCTTTCCTACCTAAGCAAATAATTATGTCGTCTAAAATTAGCGAGTGAACCGGATTTTCAATCTAATTAAGATTATTTGGACCACATTTTGCAATTAGGAACTATAAATTCCGCCCCGGTTTAAAAACAACGTATGTGCCATTAGTTTCCCTATGCACATAAGTGTTTTTTCAAATGAGCCAGAATTTATAGCTCCAAATTGCAAAATGCAGTCCATTTTACTATCTGTCTAAGCATTTGACGAAATGCCTGTTTTTACTTTTTGCCTGCAACTTGCGTAATTTTTAAGTCTTGGGCGCAATGATGTTTGCTCCAGCACAGAACATTTCAAATTTATGACATATTTAAATATATTGTTGACGAAACAGGGCATTGATATTTTAATGATCATAAAATTAATTAAAATGGAGAGTTTGCATGCACATTTTTTATTGCTTCATCTGGAAGTGCTTAACGAGCTGATTTCACAGTATTTTTTATAATTTTTCTCTGATATGGGGAAAAGTATAAAAATCGATTTAAAAGTGAGAAAATGCACCACGTAGTGACGTCATCTGGCGGCATTTCCCATTTGTTTTTTAACAGATTAGATCATTTTGTCGTATCTCCCCCAATAATGGGCCTGTTGCAAACTTTTGCTAGAGCAAAAATAAGAGTTGTTTCTTATAGATAATGCCTCAAAAATCACGATGAGCGCATCGGCAAAGTCTGAAATGCACTCATAACTTCACAATCTGCGTAAGAAATTTGCGTTTTTTTAAGCTTCCCGCTTCAAAAACGATACTANGTAGAGGAGTCTTTTGCGAGAGGACGACACCTGAAGGCGGAATAGCGGATGAAAACCCGTTTGAAGAGTGAAACTCACGATCTACAATGGCCTCTCCGGTTTTTTCCTTTCAGTGGAGCGGAGCGCGAAGAGTCTGAAAAGGCTCCACCCAACTGAGAAATGTGCGCAAAGCGCGCCTCAGGCCCCAGCCTAAGAAAATAATATGAGCTCTGTTGCCAACGACGCAATGTATCACAAGTCGGGAAATCGGTTTCCTCCCCGCTGCATGCATAAAGAAAACACTAGTTACGTTTATATGACACTTGAAATCTGGAGCTCCTTAGATTAATGCAGATTTCAGCGCAGTATGGATTTACCTCGGGGTCCAATATCCAGACCAGAGTTAAAACTGATTCTGCATTGACATGTTGGCTACAACTCGAGTTCTAATAAGTAAAGCCTGAATTTCCCCTAACTGACCGATGAATGTCATCGCTAAAATCCGGACTGCAGTCCAACTGAATTGGTCGAATTTTAGACTTACAGAAGGATAAAATTAAAATATTGGTGGTGCCAATTTCATAAAAAAAATTACAAGTAATTTTCGTGGATTAAACTGTACCTTTTCAATAACAGCTCTAACACTATTCTTATCGCTTTTGTCAGCAGGAAAAAATCCGACAAAAAAATCGACCATAAACATGTATTATGATCAAATTGTACTTTTTCTTTGGGAAAGAGGGAGGGATTTATCTCAAATCCGTCAAATTTATCTGACATACGATTCACAACACTCAATTTTTCTTGCATTCAGTCAACTGAAACCACTCATCAGATTATCAAGGTCATTTTGACGAACGCAATGGTCAATTTCGCACAAGTTCCTGACCGAATACCTTTGCGTTTGCTGCTTGAGTTAAGGTGGTTTTTCTTTCACTTTTCGTCCAACCACCCATTCTCAATTCTTAGAAAATGATCACTGACCAAGACAGTGTCTCTACCAGCCCGGGTGATCTCTACAACACACAGTTTAAAGGTGGGCGGAGTCTTGTAAGATACTTAAAATCCATGTCGCTTTTTCTTGAAGATTCTTGAGAGCCGTCGGTCCTTTACTTGACCAAAGCCAGTTACGACGAGACTGTCTTTCATTGAAGAGGAGGGGGGTGTTAAAAAGGGAAGGAAAGGCTTGAAATCGATCCAGGTTTCCATTTCTACGTGAAGAGCGAAACCTGTTGCTGACCGAGTTGTACAAGCTACTTAGCTAGATCGTGCGACGATCCTCGTACACGCCTCAGCATCATCAGCATAAATCAATCGTACTTCGAAGCACAATTTGGCAGACTCCTTTGGAAATGGCTGGACTCTGCTCTGGAAGCCAAAGAGCAGCAAACCCCATACGCGGGCACCCGTTAAAGAGATGGTTATTGGATCAGCTGCTCGGGACCAGTTCCTCGCAGCACAGTGGAGTCAGAGTATCTTTCTGGAGGACAGTCTCCTGGCTCCTGGCCGTTGAGCAGTATATTTTTGAGGCCCCATACTACCTATCTAAACAATGTAATTAGGTGATGCAAATGATCAGTTTGGAGATCAACGCTGTTTTTCGCGTAATGATGGTGGATGAGACTGACGCGCTGGGTGCAGAACGTGCATATATCGTGGTTGCGTTGTTTCAAAACCTCCACTAAAGGTTTATCCATTATGATTAAAGCAAAATGTGTGATGTGCTGTAACTTTTTCTGAATATTTTTTATGATTTTACGATGCTAAAAACGTAGAATTTCAGAAAATTCATCCAATAGTTTCCTCTCTGAAATATGAATTAGCACTGAGGATTCTGAAACAACGCGACCGAGAAATGCCCTTCCTACACCCAACGCCTCAATTTTTTAAGCATACAATTCCCTATCTGATGACTGCTGAACATCGGAATGAACACTTCGTCCGGCATATTGTCGCAAATTGGTTTGGTTTACCATAATTTTACCAAAATTAATACCATAAAAATCACACAACACCTTGGTCATCAGTCATCATGGCGCGAATTTAAGCGTAGGCCTCTGAATACGACCAAAGAGAAGATAGCAGGGCAGGATATCTAATATATATGCGCTCCGTCCCGGTCGACATAAAGCCATAATGGATCCCAAAATGTGACTGTCCGCGGAGAAAGAGTACTTTACTAAACTTGTACGTGGCAACTTTGACATTTAAGCAGAATTCTTAATTTGTTATATAAAAGTGCACGATTCAATCACATTTTGATGCGTCAAAATGTATTAATGCATTGCATGACCTGAGGAATACGACACATTTATGTCAAACAATGTTTCGATTGTGAAGCAATGTCATTCAACGTGTATCATATTAGATTAAGTCGAATTTATCCCCAAAGGTATATTTTACACGCTGCGAGAAGTCATTAGTGCAGCCGCAACAACATCTGCGGTCATCAACTCGCCGAAAGTAACTGATGATTATACTATGACAAAAAATGAGGTTATATAAAGTTCATTATATTTTGAAAATCGCCGACTCTGTGGTGGTAGCTGGTAGCAGCACGTGAAAAATGGGCTGATACTCCACACGTGGCATTCAGACACGGTGTGGTCAGAGATATCTAATTTACTCGTCCAGCCATCGATTTTAGTTTTGTGAACCTTTTTGCACTTGCTTGAGCCTATTATACCTCTGCAAGTGACATAATGGCCTAAAAAATCATCATAAACTCAGCGAGAAGAATAAAATAAGATACGCTTGATTAAAACGGCTTCATACTCTCATTCATACATTTTTTCCGACGCTTTATTCACGGAGGAGAAAATTCCACGCATTGCTGACCCAGCTCACTTACTAACTTAATTGATGAGTCATACCGCATATTTATACCGAATATATTGAAGTTGTATGTCATCAGTACATAAGATCTTCAGAGAGTCGGCTTCCCTTCCACTCCCCCTCAAAAACTCGTGAAGGCTTGCACCTAACCAAATAAATCTTGACAGTGTCCCTAGATCAAAAGTGTTAACTTTTGGGTACACTCAAAGTTTCAGGAAGGTGCCTTTTCATAAACTTTAAATTTTGGCGCTCAAAAGGAGGATCCGGGAGTTAGTGTGTAACATCATTGTGTTCAGAGTACAGCGCCTGCTATATGAGCTGGGTCTAATTGTAAGTCAGGCATACCGTTGTTGCAGCATGCCGAATTATTTATTTAGTTATTTATTTATTCACTTGTTTTTCAGAATTCACCTGTAATTTTTCGTGTAATTTCTATTTTTCTGGCAAAACCATAGAGCCACAATATGCAATGAAGGCAAGAAGGATTTTTGCATTGTGTCAACATTTTTCTTTATTGTGGCTTACTGTGCGCTCCGGTTGAAATCTCTCAAACAAGGCAGCGACACTGCGTATTGGGATCGGTCGCGTTGGTGAAAGGAAAATGCACTAAAAATAATCCTCGTTCCGTCAGATTGAGCGAAAATATCTGCTTTCCCCTCTAATTTTTCTCTCTCGTCGCAGCTTCATGTGAGTTGTAGATCAATCAGTATCTACAGGAGCTCAATGCACTTTGAAAGGACTGTGCCTCTTATGCTCTCTATGTTTGAAGTTGGCCTAATACAAAAAGTATATTATAAAGTTGCCAAAATTCAAGAAATATCTGCCCAATTTTTCAAGACTTCTTTCTCTCGACTCGCGACTCCTACGAACTGGATACATTTATTTTAATTCTGCGTGTGTGCGTGATTCTTCGAGAGATACAAATATTTTAACTCCACGGATGTGCGTGAAGTATCTCGACTTTTGAAGGCATTTTTGTAATTTGATGTTTTCATTATTGTTTGCGATTGAAGAGTCACATGTAGCTCTTGCTAGTTTGATACACTTCAATTCCTCAGTGAATACACATATTTTAACACCGTGGACGTGCGTGAAGGATCTCTACTATTGAAGGCTTTTTTTGTAATTTGAATTTTTCATTGATCGCGGCTGGAAAATCATACGACAAAGTGTGACTCGACTAGGTACTGAGTTACAGACTAATTCAACCGTAAACGATAAATCAGTTGTACCATTCGAATGAAAGGATTCTCTACTGTAAAACAAAGTAATTGCAACGTCTCGATCCGAAGAACTTAAGCAATTCACATAAAAAAGGGGAGATTTAGGAGATAAAGTCGCGATCAGCAGCCCGAATTGAGGTTGATGCAGAAGCGATCATAATTTCGGATACTGTCCAGCTCAATGTAAGAAATTTGGACCTCTAATTCGAGGTGTGGACTTCTAATCCAAAATTTGTGACTTCTAAAAACCGAAATCTAGCGGCTTCTAAATATGATTTGAGCGATTCCAACATTTCAAACACTCATTTTTCATGACATGAAACCATTTACATGGACAGAAAATATCTTTGAACGCCAATTAGTGAAGAAGTTATGTACAATATTTCAAGTACCGCGCGGTATTAAGGCACATTAAGTGAAAAAGAGGGGGAAAATTTAAGAAATGGTCAGACAGCTCCTGCTTCCGTAGATCAAGATCTCCCATTTTTGCTCGAAGTTTTCCTTGTGGCAATTATCCCATGCATCCAATGCAAAAATGTTAAAGATCGGTAAAGGAAAATCAATGAGCCGTCCAAATAAATAGATTAAACGAAAATACGACATGATGAGCAAAATTCACACGTGCAAGCCAAAAATAGGATCTGGCCGTTGTCCACTGGTATTAATACAACTAAATGATGCAATCTTTATGGAAATGTTCTGTCTAAACTGACAACGAGCCTGATTTGGAAATAAGAGGATTTGTGGGAAAAAGTGGATTCATGTAACTTCCTTCTGAAAGAATGTTGCCAACTGACAAAGCTAGTTCTCTGCCCTTTTAAAATAAGTTATACCGTTTTTTGACACTTGCACAATAAATTCATTGATCCTAGGCGCACGGTCACGGTTTTTTGAGGGACGGTTTAATCTGGTTTCAGCTCTAAGGAATAAATGGCAAAAATTATCTGATATATGGAAAATGCAAACTATAAACCTCAGTAAGTTGTGGACCACCCTTTGATAAATCATTCGGACAGTGATAAATAATATTGGAAAGGCACTTGAGCCACAGACTTTTCTATTATACAACTTTAGTGGGATGACTTGTAAAATTGGAGGGCGTAACCATCAGTAATTTGTCGGCTACTTGTCATAACCCAGATAGAATAAATGAATTATTATTCTTATTGGCTCTCAGACCACAAATTGTGGTTTGTTTTTGTATTCTGGTGATTAATTTCCTTCGGATATAGGAGAACTTAATAAGAAAAGTAAGAGATAGAATGTTTGGAAAGCTTGGTTTAAGAGAGCTCATCCTCTGAAGATGTCAATTCAGCAACAATATTTTTGGTATACGAGGTCTGTTAGATTAGAAACCGGATTTTGGTCATAACTAGCCTACTGTGCGCTTGAATTAGGTTTTCTTGGTCTTTCCTGATAGCTGAAAATATACTTAAGAACGATACGTTCACAGATTTGAAAAATCTTAATTAGCTTCGTTGGTATGTGGCTTCAAGTACAGCAACCTCATGGGTGTTTTGCGATTTTATGTTTGACCGAACTTGTCTCTCTTTTTTCGGCCATGCACTATATTTTTCAATCCACAAGGATGATTGGAGTTTCGTATCGTAGCCGTACAGCGTACACTCAAGTATTATGACCGAAAATTATCCTATCCAAAAATGTAGGATCATTGTTAGAACGTTCAAGCAGCTATGGAGAAATTAACATTTGGCTGGATTTTTGTTCAACGGACAACAATCAAAGGGCAAGTGTACCTGAAATGTCGATGCATGTCTATATATTCTATCAAAATTGTATGTACAGAGCCTTCAGAAATATTACACTGTTCAGCAAGCTCGAAACAACCATTTTCGAGACTTTTGCCAGCACTTCTTCCACGTGAAAAATGTTAGTTGCCGTTGATGGTCGATTCCCATGCTCCTCATCTTCAACGAACTCCTGACCGGTTTTGTATTTTTAACCCACTCAAAATAGTGAGAACAGCTCATACAATGATCTTGGTAAACTTTACCTAACATACCAAAAGTTTCGGTACAAGATATACCGAGCTTAAAACAAAATTTAATGTTAAATTTTTGCCCTATCAGAGATCGCATGATGAAAATCGCAAAACGCACCTGACTTCCTCATATTCAAGATGACACAGAATAAACACTGATCAAAATAAACAAAATCTGTGAACGTAGCGTTCTTCAATATGTAATCAGCTATCATAAAAGTCCAAGAAAAACCTAATTCGGACGCGCGATAAGCTAGTTATGGCCAAAATCCGGTTTCTAATATAACAGACCTCGTATTTGATGTAAATAAACTGGCACTTATCAATTTTCGTCCAGTGAAAACGTATCTAGACTAAAGAGGGTTAAGATTCTAAAAAATTTAAAAAACTTTTAAGACAATTTTGAACCACTCACTTGCATAAAATCTTCTTTTCACGGAAGCGGACGCTATATAATCGTACATAGGGACAAAGATAATCTCAAATTCGGAATATATCGGAAACCTACGAGCACGGAAACATATATCAACAACAGAGCGTTCAACCACAGACCACACAAACTCGCAGCTTTCAACTTCATGCTACACAGAACAAACAGCATTCCTTTGAACGAAACTGATTACAAAATAGAAATAGAGAAAATTTTAGAGATAGCAGAAAAGAATAGTTTTAACAAAGGAGAAATCAAGAAATTGAATGAAAAAGTGAAGCAGAGAACCCTAAATAAGAAAACATCAAAGCTAAATATAGAGAAAGCCGAGATGAGGTTTAAGAAATTCTCATACCATCCGAAATATGCCCCAGCTTTTCGTAGGATTTTTGAGAAGTTCAACATAAAACTAAGCTTCACCAATAGGTTCAATGTTGCCCAACAATTTAGCAGGAAGATTGNAAACAAGTGCCAACTTAACTGACGACACCTCTAACACAAGTCTTAACTCTGAATATAGGTTTAAAGTATCTGACTTCCTGAGTATGAAATGTGAAGAACCACTTCCCATGACCTCTTGGCGTGAGCAATCCTACTCGTCTGGAGTAAAAGGAGAGAATAACGAATTTTTTCCATGACTAGACAAAAACAATCGTATGCCCTGGTTCACGTTAAATTCCATCGGAAGATTACGAGCAGTGTCTGGCCGAGACTTAACGAGCCTTAAAAATTTGCGGGTGCAACTCTATCAGACCAGAAATTTGAAAATGGGTCAAATGAGCTTTAATTCTCGCCTTGTGCGGTATACAATGTACATGTTAATTCACTAGTTTGTTTTTTACTTTTCTAGTAGTTCGTTTTTACAATCGCCTCTATGACCCCTAATTGTTTGCATGTAATACGACACGTATTCATTGGCGCAGCTGAATGTAAGACTATACACAAATTTCAAAACTTCAAGATGAAATGACTCCCAATTTTTGGCGCCTACACAAATTTTCATTTCTCCTGGGAGCCTAATACCCTTTTCGTAAACGGATCTAAGGGCACTTTTGCCTTATTCATACTATGTGGCAGTAAAAGTCCGCCGCAAAGTAAAAAGGCCGCATAAACCGAACTGTTTTGAATAGTTGAGGATTATAGCTCATGATGCATACTTGCAATTCATGAGAAAGGGTGAACTTTTGCACAATTTGGCAAGTTGGAAAGGCGTGCCTGCCTTAAGGAAAACCATTTTTGAATTATGAATCTGTAGTCTAATTATCTCCCCGAACGATTCTTTGTTCATACCTATTTGTAGTTTCGTTGACTACAAATTACGTACAAACTTGTTTGCTTAGCTACAGTGTCTCATCACAGGCGAATTATCAAAAGAAGTGTGGAATTTTGTCACCCTTTAAAGTTTCACTTGAACGCTCAAAAAAGTGCAGTTGTTACAGAGGAGAACTTCGTCACTTCCTAAACGTCAACATTTATTTGTTAATGACATAAAACAAATTTCATAACTTTGTTTAGGCGAACCCATGCAGAGTTTAAATACAACTGACTTGTTTTAAAACATATTTCATTTTAAAATTAATACTATGCACCTCTAATCCCACCCCCCACTCCACCTTAAATTTGTCAATGAGATTGCATTAGTGCACGAAGCAACGAGGACATATAAAAAAGAAAAAAAAACGAGAGCCATTAAGAATTATTGAAAAAAGGGACAATTATCAACTCATGTTTGATCCATTAAGACTTTTTTCTCACACAAAAAAATATTGGCTCCAAGTTTGTGATTATGAGCTCAGATATTTGCTATAAATTCGTTCCGATTTCAAGTATTAGATCTTGATTAAGAGAGTATTTGGCAGCGTCGGATTAAGTCAAGTCCATCTAGTTATAGCCTTTATATTCAAGTTCGGTCGAGTCTCTGAGCCTGGCTAGAACAAATGTACATACACAGAAATATCGTTACGTAATAAAAAAAAAATTAGTTCCTACCCTAGTCTCCCAGAATTTTGTCTGCCACGGCTCACGCTGGCTCGCACGTGGAGTCTGGAATAGTTACTTTCTTGGCGACTAGGTTCACGGCGTAGCCAAATGAAACCCCATCTGCAACATCAAGATATGCAAATATGGGTGAGTATCATTAATCTTACGTTGTATAAATTGGGACAACTTGTTCATCCCCTGTCGCTAATCGTTACAGACCCGAGAGTTTTGGTCGACGGCAGAAATGTATTATTTCCCGTGTCCCACGTCAAAAATGGAATGTCACCTCACCATTACCAAGTATATGTACATAACCTATCGATGACAAAACGCGAAGAATAATATCTTGGACTTAGGTTGAGCACCTTCATTGAACCGCACCGCACCTAATCGGTCAACAAAGAGTTATTCAAAGGCGTCTTTATCATCGTTCGATCAACAAGTATTTATGAAAAAAAGAAAAATTATCTCCTTAAATTTAAGGAATTACCACAAACCCAATTAAGCAACAACGTGCGTATTTAACGTGCGTAATACATTCATAACAACGTGCGTAAGTATTGAAACTAAGAAACGCGTGACTATTGAATTCATTGATTTTCTAGTTATGCTGTTCTTCAATACTTTTAATGTATGAATATCACATATGCTCTTCAATACCTTGCTTCATTAGAAATATACGCCGCAACAGTCACACTCATTCTGTTAGAGAGTGTCATCATTATGATTGCAAATTTCTTAGGGCGGGGTATGACGGATTCCCGCGTTTGCCTCGTACATTTGTGAGCTATAGAAAATTATGTAATCTTCATTAAAATCTTATATAAAACTGTGTGTGACTTCTCTCCAAATTAGTCCACATAATGCGTAGCGAGAAGAATCTGAACAGCTCTCAAATTGCAGATTTCTCCCAATACTGCGGTAGAGTATATAAACTCCAAAAATCCATCAGGCCCTCACAAGGGCCTCCACGAATAAAGTTAGGGCCCAAAAGGTCAGCCAACCTATGAATTCCAACTAGCCAGAAAAATTTATTATTAAAATTGTTACAACCCGTCGTTTCTAAGGGAAGTATTTGACTTAGTTTTTCTTTAAATTCACTCATTTTTGTGAGAGAACGCTCATTTTTATAAACATTCTTGGCCGCATTGATTTGATGTTGAAATCTGAAGATTTGCAATAAACTTTTGTGTGCTAGCAGTTAGCTACTCTCTTGGTCCCTAAGTCTTCCATGAAGCGACCTGTCCATACTCTCGCTATGTATGGGTACTCTAAATTGGGGGACTGGGGATGGATCTCCAAGATTAATTACCGGTAAATTGCGATGTTTCTCCATTCATTTTTTTAAATTTTCTTTTAATGGTTTTCCGTAAAAATGGTAAATGCAGACTACAATGGAAATTGTTGTTTTTAATTTATTCTATCACACAGTATTTCGTATCGACACAAATTGTGTGTATGCAGTCGGAATTTTGAGATTTGATAATGATGGAATGGAACTCCGTTCCATGAGAGATAATCTATAGCTGTAACCAATCTATACTCATTGTTTCGAGGAAGGAAATCAATCAACCACCAGACCTGTCTCATTAGTTCTCCTTTTAAAGGTGCGAAAATAAACCGACAGGCTCCGTGTCTGCTCTCGAGGAAAATTCTACGGAGAATGAGCAGAAAATGCGGGCATTTCCGCGCGAGATCGCAAAATTTCAATCAAGATCTTGTTGAAACAACAGTGCGAAATTAATTCTCATAAATATTGATCAACCATCGGTTAAGTCGGTGTATCTCGCCGGTTCCGCGGTCATTCATCCCGACGCATATTCTGTCGATTCCCAAACGAAAGAACGTAACTCGACCATTTAAAGGTTGCGAAATTAACGCAAACATTTTAATATTTTACAAGAATATGACCGAGTTGCTGACAGAATATCTTTTCGGCACAAAGTACATTTGTGGTAATTTTCCGATTATCGTTGCCGCACAAAATCATGTTCGCACAAATTAGATCTCAAACATCTGGCAACATCTCCCAGCAGCTGAGCAGGACAATCAAACCTCCCCTTAATGTTGGACCGCTGAGTAATAAAACAATTTTTTCTCAATCTTTGGTCACTACATACATATAGGTCGCTTTACAGCACTCCCTCGCGCTCTACGACCCCTAACCTCCACTGCTCTCTTTCAAACCACAAATCTTGGGGGATTGAGCACCTTAACATTTCCGCTTCAATCCCTTCCCTCCAACCTTTCATTGGGCGCCCTCTGCGTCTTCTCCCAGGAGGAACCCAGTCAAGGACCTTCTTCGGCAACCTGTCTCCTGCCATTCTCTGGACATGACCATACCAAATGAGTTGTTTTGTCGTAATTTCATGCACGATGGTCTGCTTGGCATCCATGATCTCCCGTACCGTCTCATTTCTGACGCGATCCTTTCTGGAAATACCAGCGGATCTACGCCAGAAGTCCATCTCTGTTGCCTCTAAAACCTCCCGGGTCCGCTGTTTCATCGGCCATACTTCACACCCGTAGGTTACTATGCTCTTGACAATCGCGTTGTAGATCCTTCTTTTGTTCTCTTTGGAGATCCTTTGGTCTACATCTTTGGTCACTCATTTTAAAAATATGCCTCATATTTTTCTCAACGTTGCCAAATACTACAGAAAATTATTTAAAGATTAAATGATTTTGTGCTGCAACGATAATCGGAAAAATTGCCACAAATGTACCTCGTGCGGAAAAAATAGTCAGCCACAGAGTTATCTCTGTGCGGCATCAGTGAGATGTTCAATTAATACCGTAACCATAGTCGTTCTTAACTTGGCTTCTTCATTTAGGAGACCCAGCAAGGCGTGGATATGGTCTAAGAAGATTAAAGAAGATACTCAACAAGCGCCATAAATAGGACTTTTTTTTTAAGAATGTTATGCGAAATTCAAAGGGTTAACTTTAAGAATAGACCATTTCATGGGATCAAAATGATTTGTCTGCTCATGGAAATTTTTCAATACAAAGGCAAATTTCTTTGCAGGTTTCGAAAATTTTAAGGTCCGGTTGGGTCAGTCACACTTTTTTGTCAAAATCATATGCAAGTATAATCATATAATTTTATAAACGTATATAATTTTTTCTTCTGTATATTCTTATTTCTTTCAAGAGTATATCATTATCATCCCTTCTAATAATCTACGTCCGAGATTATACCATTAGATCTAACTTTTATCTCGTTAAAAGTTTCATTTTTTTGACATGTTTAGTATCCTCTCAAACCTCGCTTATTGACAATGTGAACCAAATGGAGCCTACAAATGAAAGAAGCTGTACATGGAACGACTGTGGATATGGAGTTTGAAGATGCCCAACAGTTCCTTAAAGAAAAATACAAATTGCGAGATGAAATTTCGCAACGTTGGAGTGTAGTTACGTCCTTTCGTCTCAGAGGCGAAGAGTCTTTATTTTTATTAAAACGATCTCGCGGACATTTTTTTCTTTTTCGGTGCGCACGCGCGATTGACGCGAGAGTGATCCGTAGAATGGGTGCATTCTAATCCCACCTTGGGTCTGGTATGTGTGAATGATTGCCCAACGCGTTCTCGGCTAACTGCAAGGAACTCCGGGGAACGCACTGACGTGTCGACGTTGAGGCTTTGACGGAAGAATGTCAAACTTTTAAAATCACGATCGGCCGATCGCTCGACGGTCTGTCACGGCGGATTGTGTCTGAACGTTTGCGGCGCGGCGGCGCACAGTGGATCGAGTCAATTCGAGAGGTCGGACTTGAAAGTTTTGACTAAAATTGTAAATTTTGGTGTTTATTTCTTCACATTTCAAATTTCGATGGGTGCTTCTAAAGGAAAATTTTACGAGGAAACCGATGGAACCACTTTTAGAAGCTCAAAGTTTTGTATAAACGGAGTTATAAGCGTTTAAAGTTTCCGAATTTTGTCCGACCTCTCCTATTGACTCGATCCACTGTGCGGCGCGAGGTCACTGGCTTGGGATCGGGAAGCCTGATATAATAAACGCGCTAAAATGCGATGCACTTGAATCGTTGCATAGCTCCAGCGGTGCCATTCTACGCGCGAAAATATAATCGAGCACAGGAGAAATAGGAATTGGATCAACACCTCCTAGACAGAGAATCTCTGGTTGTTGCCTTGAAAAAAAAAACTCCAGCAGGGGAAGCTGTGCTTATGAGCTACATGGGCATCTGTTTGTTTCGGGCTCGTATGCCAAAAGTTCCGGTTGTAACACCGCGAGCAGACAAAATTACGGCTCAAGCATCCAGAACTTTCACCCCCTCTGAACTCGGACCGGACGGTATGTCTATATAGTCAGCCACCATTTTTTCAGTATGGTTTTGATGTTATAAAACATCTGCCTGCGGTACCTTATGGCAGACAAAATATGTTTACAATGTAAGGTGGGTGCAGTGGGTGCTATGAGTTTTTTCGTGGTTTCATTTCAAAACTGGAAGATTAAGAAGATTCTTAAGATTCTGCGATTAAGGATATCTTTTCATAGATACGAAGGATTGTGTTGCAGCAGTACATCCAGTTGCGTAAAATATACTAACTATTGTCGTGTATAATATATTCAGTCAGCTAGATACCGATATTTCCTGCACCGAGAGAGTCAAAAAATTCAATTGATATTTCTATCAATAATGCACAGCAATGGTTGTTAACCATGGTGAACTATACTTTCCGAGAAAATTAAAGTTGTCCATGAGTTCTTTTCTGGGATTTTTCCCCCTCTCGAGTAAATAATAAGTGCGCAGTTTCCGATAATGGGAGAATGCACAACAAATACTCCGTTTTAGCGGAAAACGCGCAGAATCAAAATCAATGTCACGTTTGCCACTACCAATTTGTGATTTATTTTGATCGTGATCAGATTAAACACAATGACTAAGCTTGGCGTTACTCATGAATTTCGATGACTTTCAAAACCTCAACGGCGAAGATTTTTCAAGGTAACGATTTTTTTCGAGTGTCTCATGTCGCCAGTTTATTTTAAACCCGAAGAAATGTACGCGTAATTGTTCTGCATATTAAAAAGGTATAAGAGAAGGGGGAAATTAGGCAGGTGAAGTGCGCACCACATTATTTTCGAGTTCCTTGCCCGAAATTAAATTCGCTGATTATAAAGTGATAAATATTCACAGCCCAAATATCAAGTGAGTTTTCGTGGTGTCCAAGTCATCAGAGGAAGAAAATGTCACGCGATTGTATCGTCGCTACAAACACAAGTTCATGTGGCACAATATCCCACCCCCCTCTCTTCCACCTATACTTCCAGTTTCTGAGGGCTCTGATTTATCATGTTTATCATCAAATCGATTATATAATTCTGAAGATAAGATTAAAATACAGTAGTTTTCATTTATTTTTTCCTTTTTCTTTTTCAACACAAGTAATGGTATCCCAAAAACTCAAAAAACTCATCCCGGACTCATTAAATTGTATTCAAAGTGATATTATCGTCACCCTCTGGCCAGAGTATCACAAGCGCTATGCAACGTTTCAAAATTTCCGCCGCCATTTTATTTTTCAACAGAAAAATGTGTCGACAAAGCTGCCAGAAAATTTCAATGAATTATCTTTGAACTGCCGATAAAATTCACCGAAATTTTCCAACAGATTCAACCAACAATCTCTCTGTAAAAAAAATAAAACGGCACCGAAAATTTTGAAGCATCGCATATGGCGCTTGTGATACTCTGGCCGGAAGGTATAAGGATACCTGCTCGCAAAGAGGGGCTCTTGGGGTTTACCGCAGCATCGAAATCTCTATAAAATATTATCTTGGAAGTACCGCGGTGCTTACGTGCGCACATTTAAATAAATCTCCGAATGGAATTCGGTCGATGACTTGGGAACATCCGCATTGCGGAATGTAGGATATGAAGATGTCTGCAGGCTCCGGAAAAACCACGGTCTAGAATGCAAGAAAATCCAAGGCTCGTCTCGTCTGGTGAGTCATCCAGAGAATCGCACTGAATTGAAATTCCATGAATTTTTATTCGCGACCGCGAAAAGCGACTTGAAGTGAAATGGGGGCTACACCCGGGAACAGGCTCACAATTATTCGTCCCCTGCTAATAAAATGGTGTTATGTCATTTTAAAATTAGCCTCGTCCCGTGACTTTGTCCCATCTTTATACTTTCGAAAATACTACTGCGTCGTCTTTCTTGTAGAGGAGTTGTGGCCACGAGCGATTTGAGCTGTGTAGACTATAGAAATATGGGAAAGTTACTCCAGACATATATGAGTCAGCGGAGACAAGCAAGATTGTGCGTCAGAAACCTCACGCGACGGACAGAAAAAAACCACTGGAGGAAATTAGGTTATACGCATTAATTCACAGAGATGACTAAATATAATATTTGTTTTAATTAATGACATCTGTATTAGTGTTGGTGATACCAGAAAGTTTTGAGAGGAAATGGACATGCTGTAAGGTATCCATGAAATGTGTCTCCTCATTTTCCGACACTTAGTTTAAGAACTCCTTTTTTGACCCTTTTTAATCAACCCATTGGTGAAGTTCTGGAATATTTGTAGAAAAAGGAAACTTTAGAATTCTATCAAAAATTAAATTTGCGATTAATTCCACCATTAATCTATTGTAAACCACTTGAACATCCAAATAGGTGCTCCTAGGAAGTAAGACTCAAAATAACGGCGAATTTCTATCCTTCGATGATAAATTCAAAGCATGTGATCGTGACTGTAGCGACAATTTTTAAAAATGCGTTCAACCAGAGACATAACTATGTAAAGAGTAATTTTTGTTTACAACAAATTCATGCTCTAACTTGAAAGTGCAAACGTATACATATCAATATTACTATAGATATAGACGTACTCAGAAAAATACGCTCCTTTTCTTTTGCTTCTTTTTTAGATGGTAAATCATTATTATTTTGTAGACTTTCTTCTCTGTACAGTTGTGAATTGACATGTAAAGCAGAACCTTCATGAATAAGTTGAAGGTCTACATCTAAGAAGCAGTTTCTGAAAGGTTTTTTCGTGATCAAAAGAGAGAAATTTCAAAACGTCAAATCAAGCCCAATGTTTACCACATAATATCAGCTGTAATCAAGGAGACTTAAACGCTGAAGCAGAAAAATCAACGATCTTTATTCTTTGCACTCTCCCTCACAAATAAGAGGAAAAAAAACTATATTGTTTTATCCTTGAGGATAGTTATGCTTCCCTAATGTTGTTAATGATCAATTAAATACGATCACTCACAAAACTAACAATCATCCAGCCGAGAAAAAATAAGAAGAACGGAAAAAAATTAAAAACAAAAATAGCAATCCAAATAGCAACATGGCTCCCTTTACAACCAAAACTATACTGGTTCCACTCATGTCTATATGCCTATTACCAACCTTAACCTCGATAATATTAGGCACTAAGTATGACTATGTAGTAGATGATCAGCCACAACATTAAATTAAGTCGATAAATGGTTATTAGCATGAACGATGCATAGCCTCAAGCTGGAGCAGTTCAAATTAAAGCAAGACCAAAAACCAATGTTGCCTTATTGTTTTTGTTTATACATTCCAAGGAACGTACAATTGACAATTTTTTCAAAACTTGACAATGCTGGTCTAAGTCATACGCGCGAAAGCTCCAACCTTGACACTGATACTCATCATCTAATGAGCGTTGTCAAATCGAACAAAATAGACGAGCTCCTTAACTGAAAAATATACGAAGCCTGAAATAACAGCAAATAAACCTGTGCAAGTTTTAGAACCTCTATTAACAGAATATTAGCGTGTGAGGTTCTGCTAGTTTGGCTCCAGAACTTTGGATTTTTTTTTAGGTTCGGGTCAGGGATTGTCAAAGACGAACCGATTTATACTTTAAGGGTCGTCTTTATGATGAATTATGTGAATTGCTTTTGTGTATTTTTGTGTCCCATACAGACCTATCGTAGCTGCATTGAAAAGACAGTCCTAATAACGCAGCCTCAATCATTTTTTTTCAAAAATAATGTAAAAAAAAATGAATTCAAAATTCATCTCTCACAATTTATCTGCTTAATGTTGATTACAAATTGGTAATCTTACCCCAAATCGAGTAATTTTTCCCCAAAAGTTGGTCTACCTGTACCGCTGGACTTGACCTTTCTCCTTCTTATGATGCCTTTTGTATGCAGATCTTCCTCATCCTCTTTTTCATTGACAGATTCCGGCACTTCGAACGGGGAGAGGGAGGGGGGTTCGGGAGCTTCCCCCAGAAAATTGTCGAAATTTTAACACACCTAACATGCAGTCTGAGTCCATTTCGATATGAGAGATTACCAAATATGAGCGTCCTCTCTTCTTCATCCGTTCCTTCCTCCTTTCTTTTTTCCCTTTTTCTTCCTCCTTTTCTTTGGAAAAACGGATAAGGGAGAGGGGTGCACGCCCTCTACGCTCCCTTTTTGGACCCGTCTATGTTCTCTCTTAAGTGTGCGAAATGTAGTTCCGGAATTTCATGAAAATATACTGCAACGAGTTGACAGGAAATTAATTTTTTTTTTTTAAATTTTCTTTTGACTTTCATTAAAAGAATCACTTTAGTAGATAGCATTTTTCAAATTTTCATTCATTAGCTCCTACTGCGATTTAAATTAAATATTTTGAGTGACAATTATCGAAAGGTCACCGAAACAATTATGTCAAACGTTCTCAAAAGCTGAAGACTGCGCTGTTGAAGGTGCATGTGCACCCTGGAAAATTGTCGCGATGGAAGTCATTGCTACTCATTAATACCTTTAGAGCACAGGCTCATTTTCAATCGAAACAGAATAATCCCTCTGAAGTACTAGTTTATCACAGATAACCATTATCTAAATTATCTGTAAATAAGATAAAAAATAAGAAAAATACAATTTACTTTCCTCAGAAAGTGAGGGTTTTACAGAAAAAACAGATATTATATGTTTCCATAACCGGCGGATTAGCATATAGATGTGATCTCAAAATGTCATTATACTGGTTTTAATTCATTGGATTCAGTGCAACCTCAACAATAATTGCTTATCTATTATTTACGACACAGTGGAATCAAATAAAATCTAGGATTCTCGATCAAGATTTGCCTATGTTATTCACTCGAGGTGTTTTTAAGTGCGTCATTTATTGTAAGTTTGGCAAGTTTCCATATGCAAAGAAAGTTCTTCGGGGCAATCGTTTCGAAAATAGTCCAGTCAAGATGTCAACTTGCTAGGCGCCGTTCGTAGATACTGGACACTATCAAAACAAAAAATTAACACCGTACATACCGTGCGACAAAATTTAAATAGGTAGAAGAAATGTTCAGACTGCAATTTGTATATATTTTTAGCAGCTAGGCTCCTTTTGAGCATGAAAATTTATAAGATTCATGCTCATACCAAAAAGAAGTATCAGCTGCCGGTTACTTATTCTACTAATCGTCAGTTTTTTCCAGAGAATTTGTGAATATAGCTTATTTTAACAATCTTGTGAGGTGATCGCTTTTTAGGAGGAAAACCAAGTAATCAAAAATCATCTCCTTCGTAGTTGGATTATTTTTTTTCTTTAAGAATATTCAAGTTCGTGGGGGGAAAAGATTATTAGGGCAGCATCTTGAGCCCGTCTAAATGGAGAGGTAAATGATTAAAAAGCGCGTTTAAGGTCTTAAAAAGTAGCCTACATTATGTCACGAACAAGCTGTAAGCTGTCAAACTCATTGTCTAATTCATTAATTTGAATAGTTACGCGCTTTCAGGGAAGGTAAACTTTCGGCGAAAAAAAATAACAATGAATAAATTAACGGCTTGAATTTAAAACGAGTAGCAATTCCCAGAAGCAAGAGCCAGATCCTTGTTGCAAAACTGTTACGCTGTGAACCAATGTTGAGGCAATCTCGTTGCACTTTCGATCAAAATCCAAATTTCAACGATCAAAAAAGCAAGTTCCGTTTGTGATTGAAACTTGGTTTATTTGAAATATTTATAAAAAAATTTACCATTAAAAGGTAAATTACCCTCTTAAATTTGTGCGTTTACAATTTCACAAGAAAAAATGAAGATTTTAGTGGGTAGACATAAAAATTGGCAACATGCGAAAAAATTAAATCAACCTGTTATTAATGAATCGATTATTAAATATAGGTTTCGTACCTTGCTAAAAAAATAAATAAAAAAAGTCGAACGAAAATATGATACAACATGCGCTCTGTGTATATAAAGGTAAGTTTTAAAATGGAGGATACCCTCAACTGTGATGTCAAACAATTCATTTCACTGGTCAAGCGCTAATTATTTATATAATGACTATATTTAGCTGAAGTTAATGAGGTATATTGAGCTAAAAATTTGGCTCAGGCACAAACGGCTTACAGGCATGTGGGCAAAAATGATACCCCTTCACCCATCGGAGCTTCTGTTCCCCATTCACCCGCCGTGAAATCTACGCTGGCATGTTAGTATTAATGAAGCTTATTTGGCAACGTTGCAACAAGGTCACGAAATTGTATGTGTTGCTTTGCTTCCATATTATTACTTTATGGCAATTTGGTTTTCAGTTGCTCATATAATTGTAATGTCCCGCTATTTTTTAGCACTAGCTGATCCCATTTTAATGGAGTTTCGGAGGTTTTTGGAGACTGGTATAAGCCACTGATCATTGACAGAAAGGGAAGACTTTTACTTTAAAAAACCGCGTCCCTGGCCAACTTTAGGATCCAACCGTTTTGATCGGTTTATTTTTAAGTTGCCAGAAGTCAACTTCATTGACTTTTCTCTCGTGTTTTGACCTTTCAACATTTCCGAATATAATATTTTTCAAAAATGATCTTGGAAGGTCAGGTTATTGACAAAGTATACTGACTATCTCATTTGTGAAAGACCGGCAGTCCTTAACATAGACCCGAGTCTCTAACATTATGGACGAAATTTACTATTCAGACAGTGTAAATTCCGCTACACACTCCCATATTTCGAATTTTTAGGGGGTAAAATAAGCTCCATAGTGTAATGAGCTCCTGGTTTCACTTCAAAATTTTTACATACAGCCCTAGGAGCCGCTTATACAGCACTTTTTGGCGCTCTGCGACACCTAGCCGCCAAAGTCCCCTAACCTCCTAAAGCCCTTCCGGTAGTTCGTACTTCCTCATTTCCTCTAGAGCCCCCCATTCCCACCCTTTCACTGGGCGTCCCCTTTGTCTTCTCTCAGGAGGAACGCAATCAAGCATTTTCTTTGACAGCCCTTCCTCCATAATCCTGTTAACAGAAAAGCTGTTTGATCTTGACGTCGAATACGATGTCATTTTCGAAATTGTTGACAGTTTAAAAGTTATTATCCGAGATCAGGACCAATCCTCGCAAGAATCATGTTTTTTTTAGTTAGCGTTTGGCACACTAAACACTATTTTCAAAAGTCTTAGCAAATTTCTTAAGACGGCATTCATGGCTCTCATAAGATGGTATACATTTTCATTTCTGTTAAAAAATGAACAAATTCCGAGTCTCATTTGGTGAGTTTTGCTTTATTACCCATTAACGTTTGAAATTAACATGAAGCTTATCATCAGGCTCTAAAAACCTCTTAACGTTCAGAGGCTAATTTTAAAGTTAGAGACTGAGACTTCCTCCTACTCTGCCATGCTGAAGAGGGACGCCGTATGAACCTTCAGATGTTGCCAACTTTCCATCTACAAAGCACGAATTTTGGGGGAACTTTGAGAATATTTATTTTACAATTTATTCAGAGAATGTTGTTCGTAATTAGGTCTAAAACGTCCGAAATATCCAGGGGAAAATATTTATAATTTTCTTCAAAAATAAGTATTATTTTGGCAATATTCGAATGTTCATAGGGCGTTTTTCCTTCACACGGTATTACTGCGCTCAGGAAGAGTGCAGGACATGTACACTCAAACGTTGTCAAATTGTTTCCGAATGAATAGTTATTTTTAAAAATGGTATGCACAGTTTTCCTTGACATTTTCAGAAGTGCTAGAATTAATCATGAAAAAAAAGTCTAAGGAATTCAACGAAAATATCTCACAAATTTTCAAAAAAATCCGCGTTTTACTAGGCAACATATGGCAAGTGATACTTTTTCCACCAGTTTATGTTCGAGTGACGCCCGGAAATTCGGGTAGAATTCGGCATCGCTGTACTCCAGGTGGCCGTGATCTGTATCGCAAAGCGGCGGGCACAAAAAAAAGGCGCGGAAAGTTTAAAACTTGACCAACCCGTTATCGAATGATGCAAGTGAGAGGACGTTGCGTCATGAATACGCAAGGCTCAATGAGCAGATATTGGTTATAATAACACTATCTCGGTAGGCTGCAAGATTTCAGAGAAAAACAAAGACATGGCTGGTCCACTGTTCCCTATTTCTCTTTCCACTGAACGGACAATCCATTTATTACTTTAGGTCTAGTGTGACAAGTGCAAGGTGAAAAGGGAAGATTCAGCGTTGTCAAATAACGTACACTTTTGTTCACATATTCGACAAAGCGAATGTAAAGTACAAATACTTTAAAAATGAAGATTTGGCAACACTCTAAAAGTTAATGGGGTGTCTAAGCTTTTGAGAGTCTCAGAATACGGGAGCATAAACGAACAAAAAAGTAGTTATTTGGATATTTTGACACGATAACCTAAAAATGATAAAAGTGGCGAAGAAATGACTTTGTAGCGAAAGTGAAGAAATCGGAGCTTAGTTAAAGGTCAATTGGTAACATTCTGTTGATATCCAGTTGATTGGTTATGGCGGAAAAACTCGAATGATCTTTTTATCTAAATTTGAGACACGAATATGTTTGAAATTTCTTTGGAGCTTGAGTAGGAACACACGGTGATTACTGGAATTAGACACACAAACCAACAATTGTTGGACTATTTTCAACATGACAGCATGATAAATGTAAACAAAGAGTCAGTTAATTCTACTTCTACATACATATCTATTAGATACCTAAACACGCAACCTAAACCACAGATCAAAGTGACCAGATACCTAGCATCAAAGAATACAAAAAGAACGGTAAAAATTTTGGTAAGAATGACATTTGAACCAAATGTATGATTTGGTGAAAAATCACTTCATGGGTGCTTTAAAAGTAGATGAATGTTTGTAGAAACCGTTCGGCGTTCAATCTCAAGACTTTCAAGGCTTACTTCTCTAAAACTACAACACTGTCAAGAACTGTCGCAGGCAGCGAGAAAGTTAAAAACAACCATCCATGCGCGGGAAAACTATTCAATCACAAACTACAACTTTAATAACATCCGGTGAAGACATTTGAATGCAGAATTTCAGAGCACAATCAGGAGCCCGGGGTGAGCGATCAGAGACAGCTAGTGAGGTTCGGAAAATAGTAGGAAAAGTTCTGGATACAGTAACATGATAACAAAATCTAGCGAACCACTCTCCAGAAATCTTGCAAGGACGCCTGCACGCAGGATGCTCATGGCTGCAGCAGGTGAATGGCACAACACGGTCAAAAAAAAAATGTCGAACAGGTCAAAAACAGTCCAAAATCGAGAAACAACAGTTGAAAATTCCGGAGGGCGAACAATAACAAATCTGCAAGATCCAGTTTACGGAAAAGAGCGCGGTAAGAAAATCGTGGAAAAGGGGCTTAGTACTCAAATTTGAGTAACCACTAGCCGGAGATCCGGGAAAGACACCTGCACGTAGGATGCCAATGGCTGCAGCTTCGAAACAATATAGAGCGATCAAATGCCGCACTCAATAATAAATAAAACAACGGTCCAAAACGGCCAAAAAACAGTCCCAAAAACGATCAGCGAATAGTCCACAAAAGCCGGAAGGAACGATGGAGGTATCCAAAGCGGGCACGTGAGGAAAAACAACGGTGAAAAATATCCCGAGGGTGAAGGGCTCAACACCAAACCCGAAAATTCCGTAAAACATTCTGAGTGCAGAATGTCCATTTCCGTAATCCAAAACCGTAATCCGTTTCCAATCGGTTCCAAACGGTTTAAAAACATCGAAAAACGGTCGTAAAAGCCGGCACGGCATGCTATTTAACTCCTGCGGCTGGAAAACGGTCCCAAACAACGAGAAAGATGGCTGTAGGTCGAGATCGGACTTTCACAGTGTAAACCCGGTCGAAAACTATCAAAAACTAGTCAAAAGAGTCCAAAAAACCCGGTCGAAAACGGTTCAAAAACTAGTCAAAAGAGTCCAAAAAAAAACCGGCGGAAGAGGCGCGGGGCGGGCTAAGACGCTACGAAGCGGGAAGCGGATGGCTGAGGGATGGACTCACCAAGAAGACGAGTCTGGCGCTCATTTCTATCAGGTGTCGGGCGGGTTGAGCATGGTGCCGCACAGGAGATGAACAACGACCGGGCAACGGACGACAACTGAGGCGGCGGCGGGCAGGCCGGGCCCCGGGCCGGAGCGGCCGCCGGTCGCGTCCGGTCGCGCCGCGTCGCGGCTCCCACCCCACGGGGTTGCGTCACGGCCACGCCGGGGAATCAAGTCCAAGGCTCCAACCCTGACTCCGGACCGCGGAGTGCGGGTGCGGGTGCCGCGCCGAGCGGTGAAGCATGTGAGGATGTCGACGGGCATCCGGATCGTGCCGTGATCGGAAGAGGGTCCCGCAGATGCAACTGCAGCCCTTGTTGAGGCAAAGGTCTCCCCGAAGACCTTGCCGATTCTGCCGTGCACAGGAAGTATGAATATTCGGCGTGCCATGACACACTGGCGGATCCAGCAAATTGGCAACACTGATTCTCCATGTAAACCTGTGAAAATGTATCGATTCTCGGAGGGGTCACGTAAGGTCCCTTCATACTGAGAGTGAAGACAGTACGGATCCATTTCTGATTCGTTCCCGAATTTTAGGCCTTCACAGTCTCACGAACGGGAATAAAGATTACATTTTCACCAATTGCAAAGATTATAAACAGAAATCGACCGGGGTATTGGAGGTATGGCAAGGAATTAATAAATGGGGAACGGAGACAGGAATTTGGAAACGTTTTGATCAAAGATTACATGAAACATTCGATTTGTGTAATCTTTATTCCCGTTTTTGAAATCCATAGGCTGCGTTGTCTTACCTCTCTCTGTAGAGGGACTCTAGGGTCGCGAGCTACTTTTGCCAAATTGGTGGATCCGCCTCTGCCGTGGTAGTGATAAGAGCCGTGTAGGGGTTTTTCAAAAAATTTCATTCGCAATTTTTTTCCAAGATATCAGAAAATATTAAAAAAAAAGATTCATCGTTTTCTTAATTGTGAATATTTAACAGTGGGAATGTGGCAATATTCGGATTTTCACATGACATTTTTCCTTAGCACGGCAGTTTTAATGTCAGAGCGTAAAATGTTACGGACGGGCCTTCCGTTTTTGTAAGATCGTCAAATATCAACCAGAAGATCCATAAAAATACTTAGGATGACAAATTTTATTTTCAATTTGATAAAAAAAATGGCCTAATGATTTTCATTTTAGGCTAAAGCTACAGGCAATACAACTGAAAGTGCATGCTCTCAACGTTGTTATTCCGTCACACAATTAAATTTCAAGGTTAGGCTAAGAAAAGAATTGGCAGATAAGGGCGGAATTTTACTTTAAGGCTCAGCTTCCATTGGTTCTCTGCCGGAAAAATACCCCTAACGACTGTTTTGCCTGAAACAACGTCAACTTTTCCACAATTACGGCTCTCTCATAGGCCTTAATTTGATAAAAATACAACGAACTTTGCCGCCTTAGGTGTTACTTTTCTGAGGAATACTGTTAGAAATCAGCGAAATCTTCTACGAAAATTATTGTTTTGTCTTGCAATATTTCAAAATCTTCGCCTACGTTTCAATTTTTTTACAAAATAAATGGCTCAAAAGTTTCACGAAATACTTTTCACAAGATGAAGAAAATTTAGCGAACACACCAAATTTTATGAAACTTTATGAAATTTTCTGGAACTTATTTCCCCCCTGACTTTTTCATTGCATTTATACTCACAGTTTTTACATTGAAACATATATATGTCGGTCACTTTTTTTAAGAATTTAATTGTTAAATCAGCAATCTCTTTTTCCCGTATGCCCGGAACACCAATTTCATGACTCGAAGTATGATAAGTCTCATTTTGAAAGTGACAAAACGGAGCTGCGTTTTCCTGAGGAGGAAACACATCTCTATTCTAAAGTTGCAGAATCTACTTACAACCTTATTTTCTTTCATAGGCACGGAATTGTTAAATGGACCGCTATTGCCAAATTTAACTGAGAAATTTAATTTTTTACGCGAGAACGTTTCTCTGGATTCCTTTAAAAATTTTAAGGAATTTGCTTAGTGCTATGGAGAAAATTCGCTGAAATTTGCACGAAGACCCGCACAACCGTTTTCATGTGAAAATTGAATCACCAAAATTTGGCAATAGCTGATGTGGCTTGGTTCCTTTCTGTTTAACACGGTCCAAATGTGTGAACGGAATTGTTAAATCAGCAATTTCATTTTTCCCGTGCATTTTGGCAACCTCGCAGCATGAACCCGCAGAAGCGGAAGCTAGCGGCCGCGAACATGAAAAAGTTGTGATCCCGTCATTTTCGGGATTAACCGGGGAAAACGAGCTTAGTGTCATTCCTACGCAGCGTGAGTCACGGGCGGGTCATTGACAGGCCGATGAGATCAGATGGATACACAGTCGCCGGAACACCCGATCGCCGGCTATTAATCTCCCAATTGATCGTCAATATTTAGCAATTGAAATTGCCGCCGACGCGAATCTGCTTATGAATGGACTCGCCTCGGCGCAAGCCAAGTTCATGCACGGCGGTTTGAGCTTATTAATCTTTAATCGGGCGATGACTGTTTGCAGACACACTCATCGCTCAACAGGTGCCGCGGAAATCACCCGTCATGAACTTCCATGAGTCCACTGGCCACTTGAGTCCCTAGTCCAGTAGTCCCTTTATACCGAGAGTAAAGACAATACGAGTGCGTTTCTCATTGGTCCCCGTATTTTAGGCCTCCAAAGTGTCACAAACGGCACTGGAAAAAAATACATTGGATCTAGAGTCCAGACTCTTGAAAACATTGACAAGAAAAAGGACTCTTGATTCAATCAGATTTAAACTTAAATCAAAAGGAAATCCGCTCAAATTAAGAGGCTTATTGGTTCTTGATTTAAGCTTAAATCTGATTAAATCAAGAGAATTTTTTCTTGTCGATGTTTTTAAGAGTCTGGAATCTAGATCCAATGTGTTTTTTCTTCCAGTGGGGAATAAAGATTACATTTTCACAGATTGCAATGATTTTAAACTGGAATGGACCAGGGAATTGAGAACGGCAAAGAACAAACGGAATGAAAGAAGGAACGAAGACACGAATTCGAGAGTGAGTTGATCGAAAATTACGAAAAACGTTCAATTAATCAATTCATTTGTGTAATTTTTTTTTCATATATACAGTAGACTCTGAATTATCCGGATTAATTGGTGCCGGGCCCGATCCGGATAAAAAAAATCCGGATAATAATAGTAAACACAAACACCACCGACCAACACTACAGTATTCTTATTATGTATACATCATGCACATACCAATACGACTTTAAAAGGTTAACGCCAAATTGAACGACTCAATGGTGATTGAGAATGGTAGCCGACAACGATAAATTACAATACAACGATTAAAGCGCGCAATGCGTGAAGTATTCATACAGTCTTGTAGCCGTTAATGTTCGTTTTAGGCTAACCTAACCGACTGCACTGCGTTTGGCGTAATGCGAGAAGTATTTATGCAATCTAGTAGGCGCTAATGCGTTCCACGCCGACCTCATTATTTGGCGCAATGCGTGAAGTATTCCTTCAGCCTTGCAGGCGCCAATATGCCTTGCGACCGCTTCTCAAGATCGCTCCTCACTCCTCACCGCGGATCCGCTCACTTATCGGAATGCGTACGTAGTTACATGGTTGCAAAATCGATCCGGATAATCCAGGGTCCGGATAATACGAAGCCGGATAATGTAGAGTCTACTGTATATATTCCAAGAGTCTCCATGCGACCCGGTGGCCATACTCTCCCTCTGAAGTTACTTTAATTCCAAACTTAAAAGAATTTGCAGAAACTACAATAAGCCGAACTTTCAGCAATCCATATTAATCGAATTATTCGGTTCGTCGAAGCGAAATTTTGGTTCGTAGGATTGAACGTACGGTTCGTGAGATTGAATTAAACCGAACGGGTAAAATAAGTTCTGTTACACAAATTAAACGTTGGATCCTATACAGGCCGAGATTTCGATTTGACAAACCGGAAAGTTCCATCAACACGGAACATCGAACATTGGCTCATGAGATCAACTTCCATTTTCAAAGCAGTAAAAATCTCAGGAGCTGAAAATCATGAATCAAATCTGTAAAATATTTCGATTTTTTATATCTGAAGTTCTACAAATTGAGCAAGTTTTTTAATTATAGATCGAGGGGTAGCGTGAAAATTTATTTTGAAGCATCAAGTTCAGACCAAAGAACGACCTGTCGATAAAAGATGCGCATCACAGATACCTTATTTTTCATCCTTGCCGGCTATTGAGAAGAATCACTGAAAAGCAGGATGATAGTACCCTTTCCTATTTTATTTACCGGGAGAAACTTCGAGGAAACATCATAAAGGTTCCATCGTGATGTGCTGGTCGTTAGGTTCGTGATGAAAGTTTTCATCTTTGAATTGCGTTGAAAAACGTCCCCTCTTGTGAAACCTGCATCGTTATTTGTTTTTACGCTGCGATAATTGAAATTACTGCTAATATTTATGATGACTTACTCGCAACCTATGGTCAATCGTGTATGAATTTTTCAAACATGAGTGCAACTGGAGGAATTTCTCCGCGGAAACATTTTTTGAAGATGAGACTTGACTTTTTGAATAAAAGATTCCAGCATCAACCGACAGGCACGTGGAATTGGTGCGTTGACCTCTCGACTCAACTTATTATGATAAGTAATGATGTCTGCAAATTCAGCATTCTCTTCTAAGAAAGAGTAAAAGTGCAACTAAAAATTTGGGCGAGGGCAGATATCTCCTCCTCGAAAACAATTAAAATAGTGTCATAAGAACCACCCCAACGGTATTCGCACAGTTATTTTCCACAATACCAAACGACCAAGTAGCACTGTTTCAATGCAAACTATCCTACCAATGCTCATTTCACTTCCACAACAATTAAATTATTCCCGGCTGGCTCTAAAAATAAACCCTCACAGGGAGACGCATTTTATTTATAAAGTCTCATCTCAACGTTGCCAGCTGACCAAAAATTCTGCAAATTTCTTTAAATTATACGTTTGCCGTTTTTCCGGACTCAGGTAAGCATCATTGGTATTGTGATTTTGAATATTTCTGACTGGACTGTCAAATTGCAGTCATTTTTGAAAATCTTAATCTCAAGCCAAAAGACTACTCTTTTTTTTTTTTTTTTTTTTTTTTTTTTTTTTAACACCTCCATAAGCTCAACACATTAGCATATTGCTGGCAGTCAGGCGTTAAAGACTGACTTTCGTCTCGACCAGTAACGCTGCGACACCGGTCCAAGTTTTCTACATGACTTTTTCATTCAGCATTATATTACGCTCCAAACAAACTGACGATGCCTGCTTTTTATAATTCTTGAGACTGCTACATGCTATAAGAAACTTGCATTGATTTAGGGCGCAAAAGAGATTATAATTGTTTCAATGGGAAATTTTGTCAGGAAAAAATTCAACATTTTCAATGAATTCTCTTACTTCTGTCCAAGGAGGATGATTGGGGCAAGTGTTTGAAAGTGTGAGAAATATCAGTGCGCCTGACTTTTGATGCTTATGCAACATTGACAGCCTCTGAGCAGGAATAGTTGCTTGCAGGCGTTTTCTTAAATGTACTCAATTGACTGCGAGTCCTGCCTTAGTCAACTTCATTTTTCGATCTTTGACGTGTTTAGGGAAACATTCATGACTCGATTAAAATGCGAATTGCAATTTGGATTTTCACACGGAGACCGAAACATCCTTTCAGCTTTTAGCGGTCAATTTATTTCATATCTGTAAGATTTTGTCCTGAAATGTTCATGGGGGATAATATAGTCTCTCGATTATATAACTCTGTAATGAACGAGCGAAACTGAAAACTTAGTTAATTTATGTAGTTCTCATAACTTAACGTGGCAGTACAACTAGATTTCACCTTATATATTTCAGAGATTGTTGCGATTAAAAAATAAAATAAAAAAACTTGCATTTAATACCATCATATACGGGTACGATTTATGTAACTTAGTCCTTTTTTTGGCGAAAATTCGTTTGAATACAATATTTTAGGGACGAATTCAACAAACCATGGTTTAAAAATTGGACAATGAGATTCTGAATTTCTGGTAGAGTCTAGAAGTCAAAGCAGTAAAGCACGTTTCCAGTAAATGATGGTTAAAAAAGTCTGATGGACAGATGATCTTGAAAATATACCATACACTTTTCCTCAGAAAATTAGATTTCCAGAGAAAAGAACGTCTCGTAAGTATATTCATGCTGAAAGTTAACAGTTTTCATGTCGGTAACTTTTGACAAAAATTAATGACATTAAAAGGGATCTTTAAATACTTCCGGAAGTAACATCCGCCACATCTATTCCTTCCATTCATCTTTTTCACGCGTTAATTAAAAATGAAAAGAAATGAGAAAAGAGTTTCAGCCAACTTTTCCGTAGCCAATATTTTATCTTACTTCTTCCTTTTAATGTGCTCCAGACCTTAAACTTTTGAGTATTAAAGTGAAACATCCCTTACATTAAGCACGGCTGCAGGACACTGGAAAAAAGTCGCTTGGATCTAGAGTCCAGACTCTTAAAAACATTGACAAGAAAAAATACTCTCGATTCAATCGGATTTTTGCTTAAATCGAGAACCAAGCCTCTTAATTTTAGCGGATTTTCTTTTGATTCAAGCACAAATCCGATTGAATCAAGCGTATTTTTTCTTACCACTGTTTTCAAAAGTCTGGACTCTAGATCCAAGCGATTTTTTTTCCAGTGGACTTTAAATTTCTTTTAATTTAGTGGTCAGTGATGTCGATCCACAAGTTGACAACGATGTTCTGATTTGAGGTCCTGATCCAGAACGGAACAAGGCTCTGGACGGCGAAACATACCGAGATGCCAGTTCGAATCGAAACGTGGATATAAGAGCCTGCCTTTTTGGGAAAATGAAATTTCGAAGGTTTTCCGCACTGTTTGACAATCACACCAGCGTGTTGCGAAATTATTGAGCGACTGTTGCCCTCCTTTGGGCGTTGTCTCCACGCCGAAGATCGATTTTTTTCAGACACCATTTTCGATTCGAGCAATCGCTTTTCCTCATGCCTGCAAATATGTGCAAATAATCGAAAGATCGATTCGTGAGAGGCTCGTTTGGAACCGAAAAGGCGCAAGAAAGGAGAAAATTATGATAATCTACTTTATGATATTTAGAGGGAGGGATCAATTTAGCAGGTTACGTAGCCCGGAGGAATGTGTCGACCGTCGGGTCCTGAGGGCTGCAGAAGATATGTCGACTTCATCATAATTGTAAACATAATCATAATCACAATCATCATAATCTCTCTTGGCCGATACTATCGATGGCTCTGACGAAGACAACAAGGCGAACATTCCATCGAAGGTTGAAGAGACACGGAATCTTGGAGTCTCGTCTTATCCTTTAAATAGACTAGTTGAAAATCGTTCGCTGTATGTTTTAATGCATTTGCATAGGAAGGAAATGAGGGCTAATGACCCGAAGAACTCGTGCATTTTTCAATGATCCACGTTTGAAATATATGGCTAGGCTAAAAAAAAACCAAATAAAATAAAGTAAGACCACCTATCAGCTGCGCAACCGCATGTAGTGAGGAGGAAATGAATTGAAAAGAAAAACAGACGAATAAATGTAAGAAAATAAAGAAGAAGAGGAGTAACAGCATTATTTTGTTCGATACGAATCATGGAATGCAGGAAGAAAACTTTTAAGAGTACATTGCTAACCATTCGTTAAAGTTTCTGACCCAACTCAGGGCAGTCTAAACACTCTACCATTATTGTTATCAAATAAAAACAAATTTGGCCACCAAGAGAACCGCTACATCAGTCTGAGATAATTTCATAAGTTCAATGTATGTTTTGCAATAATGCAGTGATGGAGCAAGGGAAAGAATAATAGTGGTTACTAGATTCAACATTTAGTAGTGAATAGTAGATTTCTGACTGTGCCGGTTATGTGGCTGGTTAACGTAACCTGATGAAATTAACACTGATAGAAATCTAGTACTGGGTAACTAAATTTTACTGAGGTCACGTAAAACTAGGAATTTAGTAACTTTGCTATTCTTTTTTATCCTCGAAACACAGTTATAGACATTGAAGATTCAATAGACATGCTATAATTGTACCCACTTGCATTATTATAATGAAAGTTTTAGAATTTGACTTTTTTTAATTTTATTCTTTTTGATGATATTAATTTTCAGTAGTAAAAAATACACTCATGACAGGCTGAGATATTTACTAAAATTATACTGTAGCAAATGACAGAAGTTTCATTTCCATCATATAGCAATATTAGCCGCGTATGCATGTTGGGCAGTTGGCTTTGAGGTAAAGCCCTAAAATTTATCTATAAAATTTTCAAAAGTTGGCACAGATTTTGATTAAAGTTTTTACTGAACATAGAATAATTAAAGTTCAAAGTGAATTTCAAAAGTATTCTAAAAGAAGTTTATCTTAAAGCTCACTAGAACTAATGGAAATTTCTTAAACTCACATGAAGTGGGTCGTAAAATGGTCCACAGAAAAAACATTAAGTAGCAGACTCGCTTAGTGTCAACAATTTTCTTGGTGAAATAAAATGTGGTTCCGGACAAGCGGATTCCAACCATTACGAACACAGCGATCATAAAATCTGGAATTTGAATGATATGAAATATTATGACACTGAAGATTCACAAACGAGAAATGAGGTATGAATGTGCCGAAACCTTTTTGCTAACGATAAAGCTCGGAAATTTTTGTTCCTTGCCGTTATAAGGCGATATAGTGCCAATGGAAACTACATGTAGATGTCTCCGCAATTTTTCTTTCCATCCTATATTTCTTCTTTAAGTATAAAATTGCGGAAAATGAATAAAATAAAAACTGTTTCCATACAAAACCCATCCGGATAGATATACGGATGTAAACTGACACACCCAGTTTCACTGACGTACAAAAATTCGTCCCAACTTGGTAATAATATCCCGTCCAATAAAGAGGACTCAAATGGCTACACCAGATGCTTAGTTGCAGAAAGTGAAGCAGTAACTCGTAAATGGTCGATTATCGATATTTCCCATTTGAAGCTTTGGTGAAGAATCGACCATTAAAATGTTCGTTGCGAACACTCTGTTTGTCAATAATTTTCCATAAGTTTAAATGGAGGATCAATCGATTTATAGCAAAGCACGCCACGTGACTGAAGTGAAGTTCTTATTGACCGCGGTTTAAAAGCGCGGTGTTTCTTTCCTCGCGTTTGACTTTATTCATTTTTTATGCCGCAAAAACAGCTTAAAACCGAGGGGATTTTCGATCATCGAGTGTTAATTTTGACACACAAGGAAACAATTGGAATTCGATTAAGTAATCTGCCGTGCTAAGGAAAAACGCCGTATGAACCTTCAAGCGCTGCCAAATTGTCTGTGATAAAACACGAATTCCCTGGTAAACTTATGAATATTTTTCTTCAAATTTTTCAGAGAATTTTGTTCGTACTTTGATCTAAAGTTCCTGAAAATTTCAAGGAAAAAAATTTATAATTTTCCTAAAGAATAAACATTTTATCAAAAGAAATTTGGCAACTCTCGAATGTTCATACGATGTTTTTCCTTAGTACGGTAGTGCTCTAGTCAGTCGTTCTCCGATCAGCTTACAATTATTCATCCCGTTAGAAAACATGACAACTCACTATCTTTAGCAATTGGTCACAAAAATAAACTCATTTCTTCATTTTCTTTTTGTCAACAGGGTGGTCGGTGAAATTTATATGAAAGACCTGACATCATTTATCAATATGACTGATAACTTTTAGCTGCCGAAATTATTTTTGGTTGAATGTCCTGATAATTCAGATTGCCGAAGCCATTTAACAAAGAACAAAAGGAGAACTACAATTTTGCATTAATACTTTTATCATCAATTCCCCGACTCGCTTTAAATACACGTGAGTTCCTTTTTCCTTTCGATTATGAGGAAAATTCAAAGCTATTTTAGTTTCCATTTGTGCATCATTAAGAACTTCAGTCTGACATGTGATCACGACAATTTTGTGCTTGCGCAAAGTCGTTTTCTTGTGCTGAAATTTCAAAATCGAGACAAAATATATTTTCAATGTGAAAGCAGGCGTCGAGTCTATCTTTGATACTGAGTCTTGGGGAGGGAAAACATCTTGAAATCGCTCATTTTTTGTTTGATCTTCATGCGTCTAGAATCCCTCCTGCTAAACTCGATCTGGATGAACCAGCCTTGTTCTCACTGTTTTCTTACTACTGACTTTTATCTACAAGAATAACTTAAAATTATGACTTTTTCTATTTTTCTCAGCGAAATATTGATAGTTCAATGAAAAAAAAAACCATAGTTGTCATTCACTGATTTGCTTTTCAGTTGAAATATGATCCAGGAGGAGACCCTTGAGGGGACAAAGTGTTTTTCGGAAGGTGGAAAGCGTGACGGCCTAGACAAACGCACTCTTTAATATCCACACGAAAAAATTATGACAATTTCAACTAAATTCTTAGCTGAGTTTGGTGCCTGCCAGAAGTATGGTTGCATCAGCCAGAAGTATGGTTACATCAGCCAGAAGTATGGTTGCATCAGCCAGAAGTATGGTTACATCAGCCAGAAGTATGGTAACATCAGCCAGAAGGGTGGTTGCATCAGCCAGAAATGTGGTTGCATCAGCCAGAAATGTGGTTGCATCAGCCAGAAGTGTGGTTGCATCTGCCATGTATGTGGTTAGATCAACCATACCTATGGTTGGCGTCAAAATTAGCCAGAAATTTAGTTGAAATTATCATACTTTTCTTCCGTGTGATAACCTTGTTTGAAAAGCCATCGAAGGGTCAAAAGACAAGTTGAGTTTGGTGCCTGCCAGAAGTGTGGTTGCATCAGCCAGAAGTATGGTTACATCGGCCAGAAGGGTGGTTGCATCAGCCAGAGATGCGATTGCATCAGCCAGAAGTATGGTTGTGTCTGACATGTATGTGGTTAGATCAACCATACCTTTGGCTGGCGCCAAAGTTAGCCAGAAATATAGTTGAAATCATCATACTTTTCTTCCGTGTAATAACCTTTTTTGAAAAGGCATCGGAGGGTCAAAAGACGGGTCTCACTCGATTGCAACTTGTCGACGGGACATATTCATTAAATACCCGCGAATGGAATAATGACGTCGGTGATAAAAATGCGAGCGGACTTTGGAGTGATTTAGCAAGACTCGCGGGTGCCATGCTTCACGCTCTCGTTGTCCGGGCTCCGCTCCTGCGCGTGAGCTGCGGAGTCGTAAACCAACCGCGTCACTGACAATGAATGGAAGTTCAGCGCGCGCTGATTTAGTGACCTCAAGCACCAGTCGATAAGGTCAAGGAGAAAGAGGAAAGTTATGAACTGCCAGCTTGGAACAGCCTTTGAATGGACATTCGCATGCTCTCCCTGTGTAAGTTGAATATTTGCGTGTACAGGGTGTTCAGTTTTCATGCAATAGACTTTTTTTTTTTTTTTTTACTTTCTCGCTCCTCTTGTTTTTTTTTTTTTTGTCAAGGACGTTACATTTTGACACTTTAAAGTCGGCCTCCTATGGTTTAGTGGTTGTGGCGCTGGCTCTGTGATCGAGAGGTCCCGGGTTCGATTCCCGGCCAGGCGACCAGAGTTTGATGGTCTCAGACAATGGGGGATGGGATTAAAAGCATAGGGTCAGCCCTTGGGTTACTTGAAGAAGGGGGGAAAAAGTGTGGCAAAGGACCAATTATATAGAGTAAAAAATGTGTAAAATCGTTAGACCCTTGCAAGAGAGGCTCCCCTCTTTCTCTCAAAGTTTCATTAAATGCATGAATTACCCCTTAAAATAGCTATACTGAAACAGAGAGCGCAACAACACTACGTATATAGGTTCTAATTTTGTATTATCCATACGCTCTATTGTCCAATATAGCTCTTTCTGAGGTTTAATTGTTTCAATAATTTTTGGGGTGAAGTGAAAGACCCCTCTTGTAAGGGTTTCAGCCCCACCTGATTAGGACTGGACCCTGATCCAGGTAGGACTTGGCCCTGCACCCGCCTGAACCTGCGCCGGGCTTATTGTCCCTGTGGTTTATAAAGGTAAAGCAATTTTAGTTACCCGCGCAGGTCCTAGCCATAAACTCTTTTTTTCCGTGCAGGTCCAATGCGAAAGCATTCAAACTTTGCGGTTCCAACTTTTTTCTGATGTTTCAAAAATAGAATATGTAAATGCCTGATGAAACTTCTTACCTGAATGTTGAACACTCTTCTTGCGTCATTCTATCAATAAACACCCTGTAAAGCACGAGCATTTTGTTGACTACGCGTGCATAGTTGTCAACCTGATTAGTCTTAACAAGTGTTGCACACAACGATCATGTCTTTGAGAGGGAAAATTTTTCTCCAATGACCTTTTGTGTCTAATACGAGAATTTTAGTCTTATACTGAATGTTTCAGGGGTGATGGCAAAATCAACATACCTAATTTAACCCTGTAAAGATATATTAGTAATTAGGTTCTATAGAAATAAAAACCCCGCAAATGAGCCTGTTTTTCCGGGCGTAGCCCGATTCCGTCCCGAAATTAAAACCAGATTCCGATTCCGTCCCGGAAAAATAATTTCTAAATACAAGCGGCAACATCGCAGCAATTTAAGTGGTAGCACAATAGAAGAATTAGGAAGTGATAAAAGAAACTCACCATGCGATTACGTTGAGAACCAGCTTCTGAGCAAAAATGTTGAGAAGTGTAAACTGATCGGGTGTAAAGAGCCCGATGCGTCAAACGGTAAAAAAAAATAAATAAATAAAAATGGAAATATTACAGAGACATGTTAGGCTTATTTTTATGGGAAACAGCGCAAATAATTTTGAATAGAGAATCTTCACTGCTATCACCGAAGAGTTTGGTGATGCTCGCTTGTATGGCCTTCATTTTTTTCAAAGTTTTAGATTGCAGAGTGGCCTCAGATTTATTCGCACAGTTGATTAAAATTTTGGAATCTTTAAAAACTTGTTTCAGCACACCGACGAAACTGTACAGATCTGGATGGGTTTTATAAAAAGTGGAGTTATAACGGGAGTGGAAACTCTCACATGCGTTGGTGGTTTTTGTTGGCGCTGCACTTTTCTCAGCCCAAATGCATGGTGGAAAACGAGCATCAGGCGTTATATAATTGTCCGTCAAATAATCACAAAATTCTGTTAGTTCGTCACTCTGTGGCTGAACCGACGTAAAAAAATTCACGAAAGCATCCCCTACTTCCGACGGGTCCAGGAAGGGTTATTTGTTTACTTTCTGATATGCTACCATTCAAATTGCTGCGATGTTGCCGCTTGTATTTAGAAATTATTTTTCCGGGACGGAATCGGAATCTGGTTTTAATTTCGGGACGGAATCGGACTCGGGACGGAATCGGGGGACGGAATCGGGCGATCCCGGTTTTTCCGTGTGCTTAATTGGTTATATGCGTTACCAAACATCAAATGACTCTAAATTCAGAAATTATAAAACTTAAGTAAAATGCACGTAAAAAAACTTGTGACAGTTAAAATTTTTGTTATTCAGTTAAAAATTGAAAAACATTTTTATCCAGAAATCATCAAAAGTGTCCTCGGTCACGATTTATAAAGTGTGCCAATGCAAGTATAGAACTCAAATGTAATGTGACCGATATTTTTATAATAGCAGTTAATGGATACTCCACAATCCTCGTGTGGTACGGTATTGTGCACGATGCATTTATATTTGCTGATTTATTGCACATTTGAATGAATGTGCGAATCGATTTGGCGCAGCATTTCCACGAAAATCCTCCCGGGTCCTACGAGCCCATTAATTCTATTGCCATTTCCCTGCGCTGCAGATTGTATAAGTGACACAAATCAGTCAATCAAGAGCAATATCTGAATGTGAGTTTTATTGATGAGGCGAGCTCTGATACTTAATTTGAACGTATTCCTGCGAAACAGAACTATGTGCATTACGACATGAGTCCTGAGACCCATAAGAATATATGCACAACAGGTCTCACGTCCCAATGCACACAGTTCCCGCAGTTCCGTTTGGCAGAAATACGTCCATTTCTGCTACCGATCACGCTGCACTCACGTGAATAGGGTGTGATCATTGTCCGTTGGTCTACACACCATCTGCATCGATCAGCTCCGAACAGTGAGCCTTACCAATACTATAGGTATTTTTCTACCGGAAAAGACAAGGAAGGAAAATTTGGTAGCACCTTTACGGGTAACAATTTTTAAGATGATTGTTTCGAGCCTCGTTTCCTAAAACGCGCTGCAAGAGACGCGTCCATGGATAAATCTCATCCTGGACAGGAGAGATGGTCCTTGAGGTTTATCATGCAGGGAGAACATATTAAAACAAAGTGAATTAATTTTTTTTAAAAAAAAGTCTTATACTTTGATGCACGTTGATTGATTAATATGAATCGTTTCAACTCCTTTTCTTTCTATGTTTCATCTTTTTGGGGGGCAGGCNGGGTAATTCTAATCAGAACCATCGCAGAGCCTTGTTGTACCTCTCTGTCCAAAATTCTCTTCGTGAGGCAATATTTTAAATGCAGGTTTTGAGGATTTCATTGATATTTAGGAGCTTCAAAATCTACTTACTACTCTCTTCGCTATCACGGCAGAGAACTTGCTTTGTTTGGAACATGAGGGTCCTTTTTCCCTGTTGTTCTGGAGGATCAACTTACCGCCCACTTTGCGGAGCGCGCCACGTGCGCTAGCTAGATCCAGACGCATGCTGTTTGTCGTGCGCTGAGATAGTTTGTAATCGAGGTACCGAGGTGTTAATTGCGCTGTCCGTTACGATGCACCTAGATCAGTACCTCCCACTACGACTTAATTCACCTCTCGTCCACCACCCAGTCTTTGTGCCCCCCGGTGAAATTACCCTCTTTGGCTTTCTGTACCTACTCCTTTGATACAAGATTTCATGGTAATCATTTTTAGCGCGCCCTCAACTCATGTATTTTCGAATCAACCAAAAAAGAAAATTCCCAATTTTCTGTGCTTGTTCTTTCCTTGTGACGCAGATTAAGAGAATGTGTGAATGGACCATTAGATAAGGTACGAATTTCAGCACTCTGATACATGTTTCTTGACCAAAATTTCACGTAAAACACGATGAACACAACAAAAAATTACCGAAATTAACTCCTTACGAAGATATTTAATGATTCTTAATGCGTGAATTCAAACCACCCGCTCATGAAAACTCAATGCTCTTCGTGATTAACATCGCGCGCTAAACGTTATCATGACAGGTTCTGCGATATAAAAATCTGCCAACTTCAATCTTGACGCTTCGGCTCAGCTATGGCAAATTGCTTATAGTTTGAACAACGCATGGTGGGAAATGAACATTGCTCGATTAAGAAGATTGCTAAAACCGTTGTAGTGCGTGATTTGACTCACGTAGAGCTTTGAGTTTCTTGTCAGCGGGCAGTTCAAATTCCTCGTAACCAATGTTAAATAAAAACGTTAATATCTTCGTTAAGTAATTTTCGTTGTGCGAATCGTGCCCTACGTGAAATTCTGACTAGGAATCATGTATCAGAATGCTTAAATTCGTACCTTGTCTAGTGGTCCATTATGTGATGCAAAGAATATCGATGGTGAAACTACCAGACCACGTATCTCGTTTGCGGTGTCTGAAAATTTCCGCTTTCATTTTATTTTTTTGGCGGAGAACGATTCAATAAAGTTTCTTGAAGTTTTTACATAATTTTTTTCGCAATGAGAAGAAAAATCACGGAAGTTCTCAAGAATTGACGTTGAGCAGTTTCCCATTTAAATATTAAAATATGGCAGGAAGTCTGCAACGTCGCAAACCTAGATACGGTCTACTAGTTTCACCGTCGATATAATTATGCATTCAGTTGGATTCAAAAGAAGTTATATTAGTTAAAATTTTGAGAAATTAAAAATATTTAAAGTGAAAAATGTATATCATTTAACTGGATCATCTATCACCTAAAATTGGTTTTCCGATACGAAATACTATTTTAGCCCATGATGCGTTTGTTCATAATCTTCCCTCATTAGTGAAAGCGAGAGGGTGCAGTCTTACGTGACGAGTGCGCGTGACGGAAAAGCCAGGAGAGCGAGCTGGACGAAAGATGATTAAACAGGGGCATAGGGTGGAAAGGAAGGAGTAAAGAAGAGCAAAAGGTAGCAATGAGCATTTCGTAAGAGGAGTTGTTCCATCCAACCCTTGCGCACTATAGGATGCTACGCAGTACGCAACATGGTTGACGCCTCCGTGCGCAAATCTTGAAGAAACACGATGAAATGTTTATCAACGCGAGAAAAATGTATAAATATAAACACACCGGTTAAAAAAATCCTATCTCACCACGTGTGTTTTGACAGGTTGGCGTCGGCCATGTTGAATATTACGTAGCATCCTAGTGCGCCAGGGTCGAAGGGAAAAATTTCTCTTACGAAATGTGCACCTGTGGTGTGGTATCGTTTTCGAAGCGGAAAGCTGGAAAAAAACGCATATTTTTAACGCTTTTATTTTTTGAAGTCAGGAGTGTATTTCAAACTTTCCCGATGCGCTCATCGTGATTTTTGAGCGATTTTCTACAAGAAACAATTTTCTGTTTGCTTTTGCTGAAGTTTGCAACAAGCCCATTATTTGAGTCGCTTATTTCCGTAATGCGTATGAGAGTAGTGATTCCTAGTAGTGAACCTCTATCAAGGTTTCATCTTTGTTCATAATACGCCATTCTCTACAAGAAACAATTTTCTGTTTACTTTAGCTGAAGTTTGCAACAAGCCCATTGTTTGAGTCGCTTATTTCCGTAATGCGTATGAGAGTAGTGATTCCTAGTAGTGAACCTCTATCAAGGTTTCATCTTGTTCATAATACAATCAATTACATTGTATTTCGCTAAAAAAGGATTAAAGTCTGAAGTTCCGCACTGAACCTTACTGGAGTATGAAGCGCCCCTGTGGGGCTGGGTCACGAAGCGGCAGGGGGCGGACTCCCCGGTAAATTAATGAGCGAAAAATTGGCGTGGTCAAGACAGCAGAGCTCTCTTATTTATCGCTGTCTATTTATAAACCTTCATCTGGCTAATTATAGAGCACGGATTTGCTGAATGCATATGATGTCTAGTAATATCGCGGTCAAACAAAACAGCGTCTGCCGCAGGATATACAATCCTAGGCGTATACTGTTTAGCACCAAAAGTAACAAGAATTTTTCATCAAATTCGATAATTTCTGATGAAATTTGACGTCTTGGCTAATTTGAATAAGAAACGCGATGTAAAGCAATTCGAACTCTTAATCGATCAAAAACACTCGTCCGACGGTCGGTTATTAATATTTATTCCATGTGAAACCGAGGAAAAAAAAGGGAAATTCAAGAAAAATTTAAGAAAAGAGGCTGCCAATATTACATTTCATAAACATAGACGCCAGTTTACTGACGTCAAATTACACAGACCATAACATTCCGCCAATGTTGGAATGTGACGTTCCTAGGTGAATTTTTAAAAATATACCAAGAGGAAGAGTTTATTAAAAAATTTTAATTGTAACTGTTATCCATTTATGTATTTACTTTTTTTTCTTTTTTTATTGACACTTTCAAAGGAGGCCAATATTGACCTGAGGAGGTCCAGTTGCTGATTTGAATGAAGGGTTCCAAAATTTGCTTGATGGTTTGTCAAAATTTTGATACATTTTTCGTTTTATTAGAATTTTCCAAACAAATTATGCATTTTTTGAGCGTGTATATTAGTAAAATGCAATTGTAAGGAAATGAAGCGCGCAATAGATTTAAAGAAGCAAAGAGAATACAAAAATGTTAACGATTAGGAATGGATGAAAGAAGAAATTCAATATTCAAAATTTAAATCTGAAAAGCAACTAATTAGGCCCGTAGCTGGTGTTAGAAAATAAAAATAAAGGTATAATATGAGAGATTTTATTAACATTCTGCATCAGGAGGCTACAGAGAAGAAACTTCAAATTAAGCTTTTCTGGTGGTCGAGTTAACCAACTGCAACTTTATCGCATCTCCTTTATTTAGAGGGGCCGCTGGAGAGTTGAAGCATTAACATTTTTGAAAAATTAATGAAAATGTTTTAAAAATATTATTTGTTTAACACAGTTCAGATGTCTCAACGTGTGTGCGTGAAAATTTCTGGTGTCTGCCGCGGCCTTGAAATATGAAATGCCTTTTTTTATAGAATATTATTTGATAAAACTCATTACATTTTTCTAGCAGGTAAACGTGACAGACGTCAAATAAACAGGCAATTTTCATGGTGGAAAGGTTGACAGCAATTATTTTCATTTTCTTTCTATTAAAAACCCACTCATTTCAAAGACGCCAAAAGGCGGATATCCCTTTGAGCATGCAGCAAGGAGCACACGAGCGGGCGGTAAAATTGTATGGATCGCTTTCAAAGAAAAACGAGGCATTTACAAATTACGAAACCACACCCAGTAGTGATGAAATAGATTTTGACCGCGGTCTCATGCAAATGTTAGACCAAGCGGCATCCTTTTGAAAAGATTATTGTTTTGCCTCCACCGTGGGACCCAAAGTTGACCTTTTCCTCCCATATTACACTGATTAAAACGCCGCTATCTGATAAACACCACTGCACTTCAAAAGCGAGAAAATACATTTTTGAGCGTATTCTATTGACTAGAGCCGGATTACATATTTGAGTGTCAGTAAGTGAGTACCTAATGGAGAATAAGAGGATATTCTTTTTTTATCCGCAAAAATGTAAAAAATGTAAGGTTTAAAAATCGCGCGTTAAAGAAAAAATGTATCGGAATTATAGGACAACTTTTAACACCTCTTTGACATTTGACCTCCTGTTACATTAGTTCCACGAGGCGTGGCTTTTGGTCAATATACAGAAAGCGTTTTGAAGAATAATGCGAAAGTAGTCAGGTTAGATTAGGTTTAGGTAAATTGTAATGTCACAGTTTACAACTCAAGTAGAATACAATTCGACGTGATGGAAAATGGAGACACTTATTGAGAATGTAAGCCTTTCAATGTAATCAATTTTAATACTCCAGTTAAAAAACAGTAGAAAAATGTCAAAACCCTTTCTCGAATTCCTTACCCTAAAAATGTCAAAGAATGTCCTTATTTACAAAATTATCTCTTTCGAGCCAAATTATAGAGCAATTATCAACACTAAATTTAATATAGTATTTATTTATTTTTGTCCTCTTAATTTTTATTACATATTGACTTGGCATGTAAAATAAAGTCAATAATGAATATCTTATCTAGGTATCATATAATCATCTACACACTAAAAAGCTGGCTTAATTCAATTTTAAGTCCCAATTGAAAAAGTTTGAAATCAAAAATAGTCCAAAGTTTCAGTTAAAAAAGATAAAGTTTGCAAAATTGTTTTGCGCCGTAGGTTTCTCAGATCGTCCTCTTACTCTGCCCCTCTCCAACCCAAATGAACGTGAATCACGCAGGGTGTAGAGTAATGCATTAGTGTTCGGCAATAAGTAGGCAGCTATCAATCTAATTTATAGAAGAAGTCTGTCAGATGACTCAGAGAGGATTGACACCCATGAGATGTCTCTACATTTGAAAGTTACGTCGAGATTCAACGATTAAACAGTTTGCAAATGAACTGATATATCTGTTTCAGTTGCGATCTCATGAATTACGTAGGTCCGAAATTAAAACACGTAAATATTACATATGCCTCTTTTCGATAAAAATGAATGTGGTTTTTTCCTGTGCTCTGGAGTATTTCTGTGGTGGCTCATTTTAGTCCGAGTGATTTTTGGTGCAGGACTACAAGAAGCTTTAACGATAGCTTTTTAGCTATAATTATAGTAACAACTATTATGATTATAACCATAGGCATAGATTTTTCTAAACTTGAGGTAAATACAATCTCTCTGTTCTGACTCGTCATCTAAAATACTTTGTTACTTAGTAATACGGATTGAGGAATTTTTCTTATTTTTTGGCTGGTCGTATTTACAGATATACTAGCTCCGGTCCCAGTCACTTCGGCTTCGAAAAGATCCACATGTAAAATTCGCCTTCATTTAGCAGATATGCCACAAGGTGTTCACAAAGAAAACCAATTATCACTGATGCCCTTAATAATTGCGCACACTCACTTGCTAACTTGATCTACCAGCCGCGGTTGATCGCTTGGACAGCAAGGCCGTAATCGCGTCAGTTAAGATTTGCCTTCCAATCACGAGATAGGCAAAACCGAGACAAATCCACACAACAAAGTTGCCTCGCACAACGTCTTGGAAATCTGTATGAACGGCTGATGATTTTCACTAACTAGTGAAAAATACTGCAACAGCTAGATATCTAAGAAAAGTGAAATATCTGATTAAGATTCATTAAGCCTATTATGGATTCTGAAACATTCTTTTAATTACCGTGAAATATAATGGAATAAGTGAATCTGGTGAATACATGAGCCCCCAGATTCATGAATTTGGAACATTTAAAAAAAATGATATGATCCATTCTTACCATCAGTCATTTACAATTTTCATTTCCTAAAGGTTCCGCATTCAGTGTAAATTTATATGAATTAAAAGACGGGTCAGACTTCGAAAATGGACTAAATACTGAATTTTGTGTGAGAGCTGAATGAGCGAAAAAAAATAAATAAAAAAAATAAATAAAAAAAAACAAATAAAACTAATAAATGAAAAATAAAACAGTTTACATTCTCATAATATGGTAAAATACCTAAACAATCAAGAAAATGAACCGCTTGTAGTTTTTGAAATTCGGCATGAAATTTATTTGAAAATATAATCATATTCTGTAAAATCTGCGCGCAATCAATTACATTGGTTCATTTTTTATATAATAAAGTTTGAATAAAAGCGAAATTTTGACAAAACAAATAAAAAAATTGCAAGAGCTTTTTACAAGCCTGCGTGCTACATGATATATCTGGGGGTTTTTCTGTAATTATACTCGTAAAAAATGTATGAGTTCACTTTGATTTATCTTAAATTAATCGATACATACATAAAAGTCGCTCCCACAACGCACTCTAGCGTTCTGCGACACCCAAACGCCACATGTGCCTATCTTCCTAAAGATTATCGGGCAACTCACAACGCAACATCCCTTCGTCTAACGCACTGCCGCTGCTCCTTCATGAGACGTCCAAAATCTTGAATCTTCCTTTCTTAAATCAATAAAAGTTCTTAAAAATTTTAGCACATAGATTGTTCCTAGAATCTGCGAATACATGTTGGATCCCAGAAAATCGCTACAACCTGAGTTGGAACATAGATAGCATGAATTAGAACATCCACTCAGGCCAGTTGGAACTTCAAAGCCACTCTTACTTGCTTGTGGGTTAGCAAAATTTATTTTTCTCCTACAGCGAAGGAATATTTGTTCAGAGTTGAGAAACTCACGCGCATACAGTCAGAACTAAGATACAGTTATTTTCACTTTCCCTCTAACTCAAATTGCACAACTGCATGCAGATATGAAGGAGTATTGAATGACGCTGTTATTCCTGTCAAATGAATATACTTCATTAACGGATTTCTGGCTTACCTGACGGTGAGATCATTACTTCAAGCCCTTGGACTGAAACAATGTTCATTTTTTGTCATACCTAGATCCAATCCAACAGATTAATTTGCTTTCCATGATTTTACGGCATTTGGCCGGTAATAATCTCGAGATAAGCCCATATGTTATGGCCAGGTGTTTTACTACCGCGGGGCGGCCATCGATGGACGCGATGACATTGGGGTGTGCTATACAATGTCATTTTAAAGTTGGTAGATGATCAAGTTCTTTCAGGCTTCAAAATAGTTCGCAATCCCGATTATAATTCATCTCTCCTTCGACCAGAAGAGAGAAATCCTAATCAGCAAAGGGGTCCGGGTCCATCCAAAATAATATCTCAATATTTTTTTTTTTTCAGTGATTAGCCAGTTGATTGGTTCAAAATATTCTGATCTACGAGAGGAGGGAGCAATACAAATAATGTTTAATGAACAACCCTGGCAATCAAATCGTCAATTTGATTAAAATAGTCTTCAAATTAGGTATTTCATATTTTTGCCGAAATGCTGGAGTAAATTAACCGAAATTAACGGCGGAATCAAAGAGAAAAAATTAAGCATTATAATTGTATAGTGATCCAAAATTTCCTTTATTACTTCAGTTTCTTATTGAAGTATGAACATTAACAAAAGAATAATGAGTAAAATAATAATTTTAAAAAACCATTACTTTTCTATCATGCTCTTTTGGATATTTCATTGTGACTAAAAATTGCGGTCACATGTATCTTTCTCAGCTTACCTCGAACGCCAACAAACGTCGTTAGCGTTACATCCCAAAAATCTCTATTATACATCTATTTATCCTCATTTGTATATAGGACGAACAGAGGTTATGTCAGTACCATTGTTTGGATTTAGTGCAATGTAACGGAGAAACCTTACAGTGACGTCACCACAATAATAGCGTCTATACCGTGGTCAAAGAACCATCCTACCTTATACCGACAAATGACGTCCGCGCAGTGCAGGAAACAGAGGGCAAAGACTAACGAAGGCGCGAGACTTGCCAAGGAAGAAAGATTCAAAGCGAATTATATAAAAAAATAGTCCGGCAAAAAATTAGATCGACAGCCAAGGAATCACTTCCCTGTGACGTAGTGCCTAACCTTGCTGGGGGGCTTGCACTTCAATCCCACCGATGACCGTTGATGTGGTGTGTTGACCTGATACAGCTCCATGAATAGCCCTCTCAAGGGCGGAACAGGAACCTAACCTGTATCATTCATTCATATTTGCACCACCTATTTAAACGAATTTAATGATACGTCTGACACCGTGGCCTTTAACGTAGGCTCTCAAGCATTTTTGCTGTACGCAAAAGATCAAGTTTCTTTATGTAAAATTTTTCGAACGACTCGAGCTGGGAAAAACTTGATAAGACTACCTTTCAAGGATTCACCCGCCGATCTTTTGTGACTTGTCACATAATATTGATTGTAATATTAAAAGTACGAGTATCTGATTTCCGATGCTTCAAAATTACTCCTTGTAATTCAGTTTTTCTCTTGCAAAAAAAAATTCTTTTTAAAGTTGACACAATGTGGTTAAAATTATTTCTCTGCATGATTCTTCCTATAAATTTAGCGTATAAGTTCACAAGTAACATCACCTAATCAAGATAAAAGTCTTCAGTATTATTAACGTACACAATTGGATGCAAACAAGTTTTCTACCCAAATGAGGTGCTGTTGCATAAATACGTCCTGTTTTTATTTATGTAGCGCAATACGTCAAAAAATGACGCCGTGAACTTGTTGACTCACAATTGTGCCGATAACTACTGATACAATCACTGATATCTCCTTTCGGGATGAATTTGTGACCGCTTCTTCTTCCCTGTTTTTTCTCATGCTTCAGAAGGAAACCATATAGAAGAAGTATTTCAAACATAATCTTGTCTCATTATGATTCATCAATAGTACATAATTTTGAAAAAGCATTTTTAAAAAAGATGTCAAAAATCGCACGAAAAAAACAATGATGGTGTTCTTCATTTAAAATCAAACTAAGTGGGAGAATGACATGCATGCAACTTGAGATGCATGATTTCCTATTTTCACTATTCATGTGCCTACCGAACTTGAAGTTCGTAGAGAAGTACGGACAATTTGAGGTAGGGACATGAATATCCTAGGAATTCCTTGCAAAAACCGTCTTTACATAATCAAAATAGAATCTTCAAAACGGGTAATCGATGATCCTAGCTTTCACCGCTGGCCAATGACATGACTGAGGCAAGTATCAATTTACAGTTCTTAAGATCTCAGTTAGATCCTGAATATGGCCGGTATAACGATTACCTATGCTATCTAAAAATTACTTCCGGTGCCCAATACTTACCTTCACTCAATGCTGCCTGATGAGCTATTAAACTGTTTGATAGACAAGGTACAGTTTGGTAGGCATACAATGGCGGTAAAATCTTAAGGCAACATTTATCAATCATCTGGCAAAAATACAAAAACTGTCATAACACCGAAAAGAACAAGATATATCCAAAGATGAAACTTTAAGAAACTAGATCTAGTGTTATGATAGTGAAACATTTTACTAAATAAGTCCTCCATTCTTCTTGACATTTTCAACGATCATATAAGTTGCCTCTGTCTGTAAAAAAGAGAACTGCTCATTTCATTTTAGGGAGGGCGGCTGTATATATGATCTTTTGCATACGTGGTTGTATGGTCATATTTTCAATTTTCAACATTGGAAGTTGCATTCGTGGCAAAGGATACCATATATTTGAACAAAACAGCAGTAAATACAGCTCTCTAATAGGATATTAATAATATCGATAGCCAAAGTGCGAAACCACGTATCTCGATTTGCAACGTTGTAGACTTCCTGTCATATTTCATGTCGTAATTTCTTGGGAATTTCCTGGATTTTTTTTTTTCTGGGCAGAATAATCTACAAAACTTAAAGCTGGCTTGTTTCCCTCCGAAAAAGTAAAATAGGAGCGAATATTTTGAAGCACTGCAATGGAAATACGTGGTTTTGTACTTTGACCATCGATGTGCCCTCTTTTGTCAGTAATAACGTCCATATCGTCACATTTTTTGCTCTCTGGCAAACCCTGTACTTGATGACAAACAGAGCGAATTTCGTTATTTTTTTTATCGAAACTATGAAGTTTACTCAAATCAAATTGGCGGATTTCTTAAGAAAACTTGAGTTCAAACTTTTGCTTGTTACCTCTCTCTTCGATAACACGGAAGAAAAATGAAGTAAATGTCGGATCCCCAAAAGATAATCATTGGCGGTCCAGAAAATTGGCAAAATTATCTTTCCTCCATTTAAACCTGTGGAAATGTATCGTTTTTTGGAGAGGCCAGGTGATCCGACAAGAATCGATTATTTAGCATAAGTTCAAATGGAAAAAATCCGGTGGTGCCAAATTGCTTGATCCACCTCTGGAGAATTTTCCTTCGTTCATTGATAAATAACTGGTGCAGGGCCTCGGGAAGATGCTGTCTATGTCTCGGCGATGCATGGTGTTAAATGCACAGTAAGAGGATAGAGATGCCAATAACGGGCCGTTGCGTTGTGCAGCGTCCGTTGACGCGGGAAGAAGTAGCCGGTGGATCATAACACGATGCGCAGCGTCGCGGCGCCGAATCAATATCAGGTCCCCGGGCGTCGGGATCTAATCCAACGTCCGGTGGTCCCGAACATGTGAGACTTCGGACAAGCACGTCAAAAGTCGTGAGAAAATGACACGTTGTTCGCCAAATGGACTACATTTTTCAATAGGATACAACTGCTTCTGGCTTACTTTAGAAACACCGTATGTGCCATAAGTTTCACTTTGTAGAAGGTCATTTTATGGATGAGCCCAAACTTGCAATTCATCCTTGCAAAATGCAGACCAAATTATTGACGGCCAGATTGACTGAAAGTTTGTTGAAATTTTATGAATATTCAAAACTGATTCGGGTAGTATTAGATACAAATTTCAAAAACATGTCTACGTTGCTGAGTAGCCAACTGGAAAATCATAAAATTATACTTCATGGAAGTTAAATTCAAATTCCGTGATATCTAAATTATTCGTTGCTTTACAATTGGACTGCCTTGTACAATTTGGAACTCATATATCTGGCTCATCCGTAAAAACATTTGTGTAGTAGAAAAGTTAATGGTACATACGTTGTTCCTACACTAAGCCAGAAATTGTAGTTCCAAATTAGAAGAATAATTTCTTCCAATTGGGCTTAAATTAGGAATTGCTCACTCGTAAAAATACTCATGTTTATTTTCAGCATTTATTATGTCATTTACGAAAACGCTTACATTCCTATCTCAGCGTTAAAGTCTCCAAGGTATATGAATTAGTTTGCACGGTGCGCCTAAAATACCTTATTATGAAGTTTGAATGTACATCAAAAATTAAAAAGGGAAGTTGTAGAAGAGCTTCCTAATGGATTTTTAGCCAATTTCAAAAAAGATTGTCGAGGAATCTCGAAAAATAATCGCGTTTTGATAGTTTTTTCGGGGTAAAATAGCAAAATGGGCTTAATGATGACAAATTAAAACCCCCTACCTCATCCTTGCCCATACTGATGTAAATTTTTAGTATGATGACCCCTCGTGTAAAGTACAAGTTTTCATGCCCGTGAAATTGTTCCTGCTCCCGTAGCAACGTTGCCAAGTTGCACACTCCAAAACAACGAAGTTGATAATAGAATGCCTGTTTGGATGTGAGATCTCCTACAAAATTTTACAAAAAATGTGCAATCAGTGAGTTCCCTATTAAGAAAGGTTTTCTACATAATGAATGGAGAAAAATGGAGAAATTAATGGAAAATGGATCCTTCAAAATTTTACAAAAAATGCGCAATCAGAGAGTTTTCGATTTATTGAAAAGGCTCATTTAAAAATGAATGGAGGTATCTGGGATGGCTATCACATGATCCGACCAGAGATCTGATTTTCCTCCGCTTGCTTTTACGTCACTGGTTCAAAGTTCCAGATTTTCCGGCGCCGGATCTCATGTGCGACTACGCGATCCAAGAGCCGGCGCAGCAACCGACGCACAATGATACGATTCAATTAAAGAAGTCGGACAAATTTTTGAAACTTTAAAAGCTTATAACTCCGTCCACAAAAAACTTTGAGGTTTTAAAAGTTGTTCCATTGCTTCCCTCGTGAAATTTTCTTTTGATTGCACCCCTGAAAATTTGAAATGTGACGAATTGAGCATCAAAATTTCCAGTTTTAATTAAACATTTCATGTCCGACCTCTCTGATTTACTCGATCCACGGTGCGGCGCGGCGATCGAATTCAATAGCGCGATTTGGCCTTGTCCCTCTCCAAGGTGAGCCTGGCTCTGTTTAAGTTAAATGCCCGCTACCACCAGCATACCACTTCAGTTCATCCAGCAGGCCTAAACTAGACACCAATATGTTCAAACTTGTAAGTACTCTCACTTTTTACCTCTTTTCATCACTTTTCCCTGCCTCTCGTCGCATGCTCTGCGCCAGATGTTTCATGGACCGCAAATGCATGCGTTATCACTGGGTCACTCAGAGTGGTTGCCTCCATGTCAAAGCTTTTTTTGACTATTGTTTCAAAGTGGTTTTGTATCCGACACTTGAGAAAAGCTTTCTTTTTAGTACTTTTTGACACGTGAGTTCAGATCAGGTAGCGTCCGTTAAAAAATGTCTTCGGTCATTTTTTTAATATGCACAGTTCATAGATATATTTAACTCTTTCCATTAAATGCTTTGCAAAATAATCTTAAGTTTTTACTTTTTAAAAATTGGACAAAATATCGGTGAATACACTTTTATGAAACATGGTAGTAGGATAAAATATAATTTGTTTAAATCATCCGGTTAGTGCGTTCATGATTCAAAGGAATAAGTGTTTATAATTCTTACATTTCCTCTTAAGGGTGACAAAATTAACATAAAGTTCATAGTAATTAAATTAGTAGCCTCTTTAGAGGTTACTTTTCATCAAAATATAATTTTATGCATTCCCCTCACCCCAAGCCTTCAATGTAAAAATATGTAAATGAGCAAGAATGTGAACAATCGGGCTAGAGGACAACTTTTTTACATTAAGAAAACTAAGATTAAAATCGAAAAAGATTACTTAGAGCCGCATGGTTTTAAGATTCTTAAACTGGTGTTTTTACATTAAAAACTAAATTCTACGATATCTTTATTACGTGTTATTTTGAGATTTGCTCAGCTTTCAGGAATCAATCCCGATATTCCTAATAATTCCACTTGATATGATGTCTATTGGGACTCTAATAAGTGCCGATAATAGCACATTGAGCTATTTTACGTGCACCTAATTTCTACACTTTAAATCCCGCATGCTTTTAATACTTAGAACATTTTAATTTATCTCCCTCCGTATTTATATTATAAAATTACCTGAAAATTGAAAAATTATTACTTTAAGTATTCCTTACTAATAATCATCGGCACCATACAGCAATGATCTTTGACTAGTTATTCTAACTATAAATACTCTTCTAAAAGGGAAAGCTGAGGTAAAAGCATGCTTGATTTCAATGTATATAAGTTTTCGAATACGTCGGTAGAGACCAACATCGTGTAATCACATTATGCATCAACGCAACGTATCAAAATTATTTGCTTTTATTCCCATACACCACTACCATGATCCACAGGTTATATTTACATCATCCGTATTTGCTCACCATAAGTTTGCTTTCATACTTGACTTCGAAAATATTCGATCACAGTACGTATTTAATGTGCTTCCTCCTTAAAAAATGTTCAATCACCGTTACAGGGTGGTTCACCTTATCGAAAATAGAACTAGCTCCTGACATTGAATTTGCAACGCCTTATGGACTGAAACATTCCTCATTGCCTTAAACTGAGATTGAATTCCAAAACAAGTCCCATTTTCGGTTTATTCTTAGTATTACACATGAATGCATGTCAACTTCTAAGACCAACGCCCAAAGACTGACGTCACCTCTAACACCAAATCCTACGCCATAAAATCTCGATACCAAGAGCTTAGATCAAACAATTAGGAATTTGTTGGAATTTGACTGTATGCTCACTTAATCATATATGCATTTTCGAATTAGAACTAGACATTGACGCATCTCTATCGTGGACTGCGGACTGATTATTAACTGATTGACAAAATGATGGAAAATAAGACATTTGGAACACGGAGCGATCCTACTGGTTGAAGCGGGTGGCTGATATGGACTAAGGGAGGAAATGATGAACTTACTACAGGGTCTCTCATGGGTTGTCGTTAGAAGATCTATTACGTTACGTACCTCCTTTGTCCTTTGCAACCTCTCGCTTCCACCCATAAGATCGCTAACCTTTCAGTTTGTCTTCCTTGTCTATCGTTTTGTTTATCAATTTCAATAATCAGTCCTCAGGTCGCTGATTGGACTCCAAAACCACGTATCTGATTGGCAATGAATCTAAGTATCCATGCATACATTTTTTTTTTTTTTTTTTTTTTTTTTTTTTTTTTTTTTAAAGAAAAGATATCGACATCGTATTTTGAATTTTTTACAGTACAACCATAAAATCTGAAAATGAATAATCTGAACAATTTTTATGCCATAATTTTTATTTGACTTCTTCTTAAAAAAGTATATGTATACAATGGAAACTTGAAACTTTACAGTTGGAATACGAGATTTAGCCCATCAACTCGATCACTACATTCCATTCTGTTTTAAATACGCCCATTACTGCCCCCAAAATGACTATAAAGGGTATTAACAAGGGAGACAGTGACTCTTGTCCAACAAAACCGTCTACTTTCAAATAAAGCTGATATCATCCATTTTTTGATCCCGTAGAGAATGACTTTTTAGGCTATGATCCTATTCAGATTTCGTGATGGAATAAAAATTATGGTTTTAATGTTGGGAAGACTAATGAGTTTTGCCGGATTTTAAAATATTACTCACCAGCCAACCAGCCAACCAATTAGTTTTGTGCTCTTATTTGTGACATTAAAAGATCTCGGAAGTTATGTTTCCTGTGAAAAAAAAAAAATATTGACAAACGAAATACACTACAACAGCGGTGAATTGTCATAATTTTACTGCCTTATATAAATTTCCTACATATTATCAAATTCAAATCATAAATGTGGGAATTCTTTCTCGGTGAAGTCAGGTCCGTTTAAGGACCTGCTGACCTCCAAAAAATGAAGTGTATATAGGATGTAACCGCCATAAAATCGCCGTTAGCCCCAGCGAGAGCGACAGCATAACTTATCAGAGCAATGACTGGGCAGACATCCATTTACATGTTTTTCAAGGAAAATTCACACCTGAATACGAGAGTCTGCCTACAAACAAAGAATGAAAAATTCCGAAAATCCCCTAGTGATATTATAATGAGTTTTACTGTCCGTTCAAAACCTGTTTTCACTTTTAGATGCCTCTCTGCCCTTTGCACGCTTGCCAATTCTGCGCAAATGTGAAAAAGCAGCCTAATTCTTTCACTAAGACGATAAATTTTACAAGTGTAATTTATCATACAAATTGACAATTAGCGTTCGCTGTAGATATTTGAGAGCACGTGCCATTGTTTGTTGGAATCCTCGGTGGGAAGATTGTAGGATTCGCATTTTTGATGCTTAAAATTTGAATTTAAGCAGTATGTTTTTCTCGGGATATATTTTAAAACACCATAATCATCTTCTCAATTAATATATCAATTTTAATCAAAAATTGCTCGTATATCCCGTTTGTTTCGGAAGCCCTTCGATTGTCGTTTTCTTAAAAAAACTGCTCCAAACAACCATCTTAAACCACATTCTGGATAGAAAATAATAAATCGTTGTATGTAAAGAATGAGCTATTTCCTAGAATTTGACTAACTTACATCGACTTTGCTGATCAAAGTATGCAAATAACCCTCACCGACAATTTTGACGACTTATTGACTGTGCAAGTCTACAACCACGTATCTTGGTTTGTGACGTAGCTAACTGCCTAACATACTTTATTTTTTAAATAGAGAATCAATCAACGGATTTTCCTAAAATCTGCCGTGATTTTTCTTCTCTGTATGCGAAAAAACTCCTGCGAAAACTTCAAGGAATGATATCGATTTTTTCTTTTAAAAAAAAATAAATAAGAGCGGAGATTCGCAAACACCGCAAACATAATAGGTGGTTATGGACTTACACCGTCTTATGGACTTACACCGTCGATATTTATTCACTTAGCGCCTTGTAAAACACCCTTTACTAACAAACTTGACAAGACTGAGTTTTTTCCCCTTGCACTCACTGAGGTTAAAATCAAGTCGATGTACGAAAATAGAATTTAAAGTAACCGAGGAAACTATATTTATTCCGCGTCCCGATAAAAAATCTAACCTGCCCACAGTCACCTTATTTAGCTAACTCGGGTCCAAGGATCATCCGTTCTGAACTTTTGATTTTTTGTACTCAGTATTCGACTGATTTAAGTGTTCAGAAAATCTGATTTCTTATCCATTAGGTATCGTTTTGAATGCTAATTTTTCTCGCGGTTATTGACATGCATGGTGAAATTAGGTAACAACCACGTTTGCTTTGAGCCACGTGGTGTTTTTTCTCACGATTATCACTCTCTCCGCCTGTATAGCACCTCCTGTTTTTTACTATAACTCCTTTGTCCACGAGATTTAACTTTGAATTTCGGAATATTAGTTAAAAAATGCTTTTTTGGGCTGTTTCGCTTCAATATTTTACAAAATGCTCAAACTTTTAACATAATTTTAGTATGTGTTAAGAAACATTTCAGAAAATTGGATCCAACCTGATTTGAAATAAAAACTTCACATTTTGTTTCTTCGTTTGCAACGTTGCAGACTTCCTGTCATACTTTATTTTTTGAGGGAAAATTAGTCAACGTAATTTCTTGAAAATTTTCCTGATTTTTCTTCTCGATTAGTGGAATCTTCTGTTTAAATTTCAAACTATAAAGGTGACTTGCTGCCCTTCGTCAAAATTAAATAGGAGCGAACATTTTGAAGAACTTAACTCTTTGTCACTGACTCATTTTAAGAGGGCGGCAAAATTAAAAAAAGTCAATCTGTAGGCCGATTGTGGAAATTGGTAGCTAAAGCTACAGACAACGAGGACAAAAAGGATATGGAGGGATCCTGTTGGTCGAAGCGGGTGGTTGCAATGAAAAAAGAAGGTAGATGATAGACTAACGAACGACAATCCCCGAGAGACCCATTATCTATTCCATTATTATCTCCCTTAGTCTGTAGTCCATTTCAACCAACACAATCGCTCCATACTCCTTACGTCTTCTTTGTCTATAGCTTTGTCTATCAATATCAACAATCAGCCGGCAGATTCTTATCTTGTGGAATCGATTCATCGAATGACGTACAGCCAAATAAATCGCGGTCCTCCCTGTATCCCAGCCGAATCAGGGCATCCCACGGATGATCCTAACCTCAGCGCCGGAATTGCGCAAACACTCGAGCGGCTCAATTAGGCCTGAAATCCGCCTCGCGCGCATCTCAGGAGCCGCGGCCTCAAAGGGGGGGGGGGGGGGGGGCGCAGGGCGGCGGAGTTTTGAAAAGCGGTTTAAAATCAATTTCGGACGCGCGGCGGTCGCCACTCGAAGCGCCACCCGCCGGTTATCTCAGCGGTCACCGCACTCGCAGAGCCCCTCCTCCCCTCCCTCCGATGGTATCTCCTCGCTGAGTAAGAACATCGTAAGTGCACGTGTGTTCGTGGGTGGAGTTGCGCGGTTTTAGGACGGGAGGAAGCGCTGCGCGACAGAGTCACTTCAATTGTTCACACCGCGCCCTCCCCGTACGGAGGATCCTGGCTCCGTGTTTGCCGAGTGTTTTTTCAACCCCTCCGCTCCGCCCTCCCCGTCCCTCCTGAGCGTACCTTCTCACCCTTTTCCCGTTGCTGGTCCCTGGAGTGTGGTTATGTCCCTTCCCCAGGGCCCGGAGTTTATCTTCTTCGACTCAATTGACTCGTTCGTGATGATGTCACAATTAGGTGTATGGACGGAGAATGAATCGATATGTTTTTAGTGATAATGATTTGCAAAAAAGAAAATGTGGCTATTGTAATATATTATACAAGATCCTTTTTCACTCGTATAGCTATAATCAGCCTGATTGCGTTTCACGTTACCTAAAGTTCACCCCTGCTTTCGTTTTTTTTTTTAAGAATGGACTATATATATATATATTGCCTCGAAACTTTTTGAAAATTTTCCTTATATTATGACAAATATGAGCACAAAATTTCAAGTCTGGATGTTATTCGGATTTTTGTTGAAAGAATCAAAAAAGTGAGAGGAAATATTGCATCGTCAAATGTAGTTCGGTAAATTTTGGTTAGATCCATCCAATTGTACATGAGGGCAAAATATTCTTTACTTGAAAAACCTGAGATACGCCGATCTGTTTAAAACATTTTGGGGGGAGGTCCACTTTTAGAATAATCTAAAAATGAAGAAAAACAATCAAAAATTTCTTTGTAAAAAAATAACGACGGCGGAAATTTTGAGACGTCGCATGCCGCTTGTGATACTTTGGTCGGAAGGTGACGGATTATCAGCGTAATTGGTGTTGCCTAAGCGCCAATTTCAAGGCGACCTCGGGCAAAATCGTGAACTGAGTCCCAGATTCCCGAAGCGTGCGACCCTCTCCCGCTGGTAACCCTCAATTAAAAGTGTCAATACCCAGTTTTAAAGGGACCCTACGAAACTTGGTGGATTTTTTAGATGCGATGTTTTGATTTTAAATCGTTTCGAGTGGCGTCCGTGCCGAATCGCGTGGCTCGTCCGGTTTCGTGTTTATTTTTCTAAGTTCCCGAGTCGCAATCGGCATATTGTCGCCGGCCGCCCTGTGCTTTTTCTCACGGCGTTGGCGCGCCAAGCTGTTTTAACTCGTTCCGCGTTTTCAAGTGCTGAAAACATTCTGAATCGCGTTGCCGCCTGGTAGCATTTAAACTGCTTAAATTTTTAATGGATCTCTTGCCTCACGGTGCACCTACTTTTATTTGATCCGTTGCTTACTTTTAGTTATTTCTTCTCTCGGAACGGAATGATTTAGTAAACGTTTAAGCCGCATGCAATATTCTGTGTTAAGTCTACAGATAATTTTCAAAAAAGTTGGATGGATAGCGTGTCTTCTGCCCCCCTCACTCAGTTTCGAGGATTTGAAACATGAAGGAAATGATACAATTTCAATTTTAATTTTTCTTTTCTTTTCTTTTTTTTATCATTGGCACGCAGAAAACGCAGATCCGGATAGAGAAAAGTGCATACTTTTTAAAATGTTTCAAAATCTCTAAAGAATTTCAAAATCATTGATTCCCGAAATTTCTGTGTGAAAGTCTAAGAGAAGTTTTTTTTCTTCTGACAGAAAAATAAAACTTGGTAATTGAGACGAATCGAGGGGTTTTTTTTTTTTTTTGACTTTTCGTGATATAGCCAAAAACCAAAAATAAGAAAGTTTGTACGACTTGTACACATGTAACACAATTTTAAATATTGAAACACTTTATAACTTTAAAATATGTATGCAACTGCCTGAATCCACATCACCAGTAATGTCCCCTCAATTGATGCTCGCTAATGAATATTACAGCTTGCATTTTTCAATGTGGCAACTTTAATCGAGATCATTCCTCCCCTAATTCTATCCTCAGCGCGTGATTCAAATTCGCACCCAAGCTGCGTAGCTTGCACTTGATAGAATGAGACTAATTTTCAATTGTAAACAAGATGTGGAATGTTTGTTTTATGATTCCGGATGGCTGAATTAGCATATCTCACCATCGTTTGACGTGAGAATGAAGCTCGTGACAGACTAATGCGCATCCTTCACTGCGATTAAATATTGGTCAAAGATTCGAATTAACTTCGAATAACATTACTTGGTACTGGAGGGAAGGATGAACGCAGTATACCATGAAATAGAGTAATCATATGATTTCTTAAATGAAACTCAATTTACCAAGAACAAGGTTTTTGAAACAATGGTTAAGTGGATTTTGCTTTTACCAATTGCTTGACTGGAACTTTAAAAGTATTAAAATAGTATTAGTATTTATTTATTATTTATTTTATTTTATTTTATTTTTTTTATTCTTTTTTTTATTTTATTTTTTTTTATTTTTTTTTTATTTTTTTTATTTTTTTTTTTATTTTTTTTTATTTTTTTTTTATTTTTTTTTATTTTTTTTTACCGTAATGTACATGGAAGAAAACGGTTTGTAACCATCGTCCATCGTGCATCTTTAAACTGAAAGTGAGGGCTGGAGAACTGCTGCCCATCCAGTTTTAGATTTCATTGGAGAGTCGTAAAAACGCAAAATTTTCGCGCCATGCGAGACTCCTCTTGATATCATTTATTTAATGAATGGTTTTATTTGTACCCTCGAATTTGCTCAAGATAATTGAGACATTTTTTGACCGTGGACGTTCATTTGCCTGTTTCAGGTGGTGTTTTGTGCCCTCACCAGCCTGACGGCAGCCCAGTATCACAAGTCCTCCAAGGAGGCAGCCATCATCTCCGATGCCAGGTATCTGTCAGGCAACGGCCAGTTCGGGTCTAGCTACACCCAAGAGGATGGCATCGACTTCAAAGAGGAGACAGACGCCGCCGGCAACCGCGTAGGCTCATACTCCTACGTCGACCCCTCCGGCCAGAAGCGGGTCATCTCCTACACCGCCGGCAAGGACGGTTTCCGCGCCACTGGAGACGGAGTCCCCGTCGCCCCACCCCCAGTAGCCCCCCTCCCCCAGTACAACCCCCCCGCCCAGAACTGGAACCGAAACGCCCAGAACTGGAACCAAAACGCCCAGAACTGGAACCAAGCCCCAGCCGTGACCGAACGTAACTGGGACGACTCCAAACAGTGGACCATGTGGGACGACCCTGGCACCTGGAACTCCGGAGCCGACAGCCCCACGCCGGCCCCCGTCCAACCCCAACCCCAGTGGCAACAGCCACAACAGCAGCGCGCTTCCTGGGCCGCCACCAACCCCCAACAGGTCGCCTGGAACTACGACCCCAGCACCACCACCCCCGCCCCACACAGGTTCTACCCCCCGGGCAGACTCAACCTCAACAGATCTCCGGACGGTTTCAGCTACACCTTCAACAAGAACTAAGCTGATCGTTCTTCCTCTTCTTCTTCTTTCCAAGTCTCTCCTCCCCACTGAGAGGGTGGCGGAACAGAGTCCGTTGCGCTGAAAGACCGAGGAACTTTGAGTTTGAAAGCTGGGCGGACTGATGTCTTTGATTCGCCCACTCGAGCTTAGGCTGAATACTTTGGATCGGGAGCTGAAATTTTGAAATGCTTGAAGACTCGAAGAGTTCCGGTAATTTTGGCTGTATGCGTACCGATGCGTTCTTGCAGACGTTCTCAGTGGTGTCTCCTCTGTACAGAAGTCATCTCTTGTAATATACTCAGTTCGCTAGAGTGTAAGTTTTTGTAATTAAATTATTGAAAGTTTTTATGAAAAAAAAAATACAAAAAGTATTGATTACAAACCGGCCGTTTTCTTTTCGTCATTATGCATGCACAACCGAAGGAAAGAAGGAAGGGTAGCTATAAATTTTAGTATAACTTACCAATTTTACTTTTAGTTGCCAACGAAAGAGACGGATTATTCCTACAAAAAAATTGTAAGGGCTGGAAATGTGTACAGTAATAAATAAATTTCAAGCTATCGACAGAAATCAGTTGCCACCCTCTACAACTTAAAATTGTTTTCTTTATGCATCTGGTTGAACGTCATAACTCAACATTTTTGGGATCATTTTTTCATTTTTTCTTTATAGTTGTTCTCTCCTTCATTTTCCCCTAATTGAAGGATAAGATATTATAAATTGACAATTACACTTTTGCTCACCAGATTCTATTGAAAATAGCAAACTCTACTTTACATATATCTTACATATATCAATCTTTACAATTTATCAAAAAAATGGACGACGACACGTGGTTTCTCCCCTCCCCCAATGTGTTTTTCCGATTCTATTTGATTGCGATTCCCGATTTAAGGTAAAAAATCAGCAGTCAAACATAAAGTTTTGGGAATATCTTTGTGGGTGCATAGACTGAAGGTCTCAAATTAAAAGGAATTATTGGTTTCTGTAGGAGGTTTCTGGTTTAACCTCGGTTAAGCTGTCAAATTATATTTTCGAAACCTCAACTATCCGAACGAAACATTTTTTATAAAAAGTTTCTATTCTTGGAACATTTCTCTCTTACTGTCCGATTAGACTTAATACCAATGTAATAAGAGCGAGTTTGACATCTATCTTATCTCATTTTTTGAGTCCCACTTGATTTATACTTTCGGCAATTTGTGCATTAGTGCTACTTGAAAGCTTAATCAATGTCAGTCTCAAGGCTGCTGGTGCAAAAAACTTTTTTTTGCACTTGATTCTCTCTCCTTGAACTTGGGTACTGATACTCTTTACTTTCTTTTGAATAATCTAAAAATCGAGCGGGCACATTCGATCAGTTTCACTCTCAGTAACTGTGAACGTTTCTCTTAGTTTTTTCTCAAAATAATAATAAAAATTGTCACAGAGTGATAACGTGGTGCGAAATGATTTAACGTTAATTTTTCTGCTTAAACTCTCAGATCAATAAATCATTTCGCAAAGAAAGGATTTTCGGGTAAGCTTTGCACTTATTGCCATTTTTTTTCTTACTTTTGACGGATCATAAAAATTGCAGTTTCTTCCATATGGAAACATTATTCAGTGTGAGTTGTGGAATGTTTCGGCACTTTAGAATGTTGATTTCTATACGTTGACCCTATCAAAAATATGTTTGATCACGTAAGTTTTGTTTCAATCAATTTATGAATTCTGAAATATTTTGCGGGACCAGTTGGGTTTACTATTTTTATGTACATCATGGTACAATTGGTAAGACACATCTCATCGAATTTTTCGGTGTGAAAGTACGCCATAGTTTCTATTTTTCAAATCTAGCTCATAATTCACAAAAAATTCCAATTTTCTTACTCCTTTTTTCTATGACTATAAATCTACACATATTATTCCATCAAAAATTGCCTACGATCTGAGGAGATGCTGTGAAAATGGTCAAATGTGATGAAAGAAATATATTCAGAATTAGTGCAAAAGTCGATATTGCATGACACAATTGAAAATGAGAAAGAGTCAAACTTCATTCATTTCTGGAATTTTGAGGGGGAAGTACAAATTTCAGAATTCCTTTTTGGCCCTTGAAAGACTTTGAGACTTGATTTTTCATTAGTTAGAGCCATCGCTGGATAAAATAAAATATCGGTCAATAATTAGCAACGCGGCTCGAGGTCTGATTGTAACCCCCCCCCCTCCCATCCATGAACATTTAATACTCGTGTAATCTTTCTATGGTTACGTGACTAGTCATTCCAGTAATCCGAGGATAATCTAAAAATATCGGTTAAATCATGAACTTTCTCCAAATATTTCGAAGAAATTTGTTATGGCTCAAAATTTAATTTTCAACATTTACTGTGACATTTGGTCTCAGATATGATATTTATGGCATACGTCGAGGAATATCCTTGATTTTTAAAAATAACTTCAGTGTGTCTTAATTATTGTAACAAATACATTATAAAAAATGGAGAGGGAAAAATATTAATTTCTATCAAAATTTATCAGTCCTACATATATATAATTAAAAAAAAAAAAAAAAAAAAAAAAAAAAAAAAAAAAAAACAAGAGTCTCGTAAATAGCAATAGATGCTGATCGTTTATCGTCTTATTGAATCAACTAACTATTCTGGGAGAAAAACAAAATTTAAAATTGCGACATTAAAGGTGCCCCACATGAACTTTCGATCGATGGTAGTCATAACCATTAATAGGTAGTTATATTTATACCAATACTCTTGCATTTGTACGAGAGTATTTTAGTATTTTTACCACCTCGGTGATTTTACCCTACAGTAGTCGTAATGGTGAATATCACTATTATCAGTTATGGCTTCTATTAGTAGAGGATTGGCGTAAAGAATTTTTATTGCTTCATCTGAAAGTGCTGAATGAGCTGATTTCGCAATTTTTTTCATAATTTTTTTCTGATGTGGGAAATATAAAAAAACACATTTAAAGAAAAAAGAATGCACCACATTGTGACGTCATCAGACTACATTTCTCATTTAAACACATCTATTTTAGAAAATTAATCAAATAATGTCTACTAATTGTTAAATTTACATTACGTGGATACACTAAACACTGTGGGCTCAGTTTACTCAGTAATTACAACTTATGCCGGAATCACACACTGAATTTGGCAGCTGAATATGGAATTCAACAGTCATCGCTCAGCGGCTGAAATTTCGCAAATTCGAGTTATTTTCATCCAGATTTGTATCAAATCCATCCAAATAGTTCAGAAAAATCCGACATAATCCCATGGTCGCAAAGCCTCGTTGCTGAATAAGCATCGGGCCGATGACTTCCACATTCAAGCCACGTTCAGCTCCCACATTCAGCGTGTAATTCCGGTGTCAAACACAAAAGTTTAAAGAATCGTAAATTCTTCATAAGACACCTACATGTCACACACCTGATACAGTTATTTTAACCATAGTATAGCTGAGTGTAAAGTCATTTCTTAGGAAGTATACACTTTACTGAATTATTATCCACCGGTTTCCTAGGAAGCATGCCACTGGCGTGGCGAGCTTTGCGATCCATCGATATTTCCCCATTTGAAGCTGTGGTAAATAATCGAGTATCAAGGTGTTTGCTACGAACACCCTGTTTATCGATATTTTTCCATAGGTTTAAATGGTCGATCAATCGATATATCGCAGAGCACGCCTGGTGCGTAAACCTATCCGACGAGGAAACCCGATGGCCACGGTCCACGGATGCACCGTGGGCGCGGTCAAGACCAGGATTCCGTCGCGCGGTCTCAGATCTCCAATATCCGGGGGAAGGGGGAGGGGGGAGGCTACGGACGGGATACGATGAAGATCTATCGGATCGGACCACGCCCGTCTTCGCTGAAACAGATCTGCTGGTCGATTTTTTTCATCGTGAATCGATCCTGCATAATCGATAAGTCCATATCTTGGCAGTGCTTTCTATCGATCAAGGTCATTCGATATCGAATAATCGATAATCGAGAGCGTCGCGTCGGGCGCGGTCGGAAGCGACCCCCGACCGCACCGGCACCGCACAACGCGTTGCAAAAGAAGAGGCTTTCAGGTGCCACCGCTTCGAAATGGGGATTCTGGTTGCCTTTGTCCACGTTCGAGCCTTCAAGGTCTTTTGCTGGAGATTCCAGCCAGCGTCTGCGAGTCCGTACCTTATGGGAGCCCCCTGAACCCCGAATTTACATGTACACATAAGAGCCACTCAAGCGCTCTAAAGCGCTCTGCAACTCCTAACCGCCACAGTGCCCTGTCCTCCTCAGAGACAAGAGATCATTCACTGGTATCTTGGTGTGGCATAATGGTCAAAGCATCTACTTTCGGGACTCCACCATTCAACTGCTGACCTACCAGCTGGATGGTTAACAACCCATTGAGAGTTTCTTTTTGCAAACAAACCAAAGTTTGGCTCATTACGCCACTCGAAGCTCGTCATCCTACTAGGAGGTAGCTCAACAGCCCAAAAAGGGGTGATGACTGTAACTCCCTATAATAATTGTCCATAAAAAAGTGTTCAGTCCCCGAAAGTAAAGGTTTCCACCTGTTACCAAGAGGCCAGTGGAGGTTCTCTCTGATTCTCTGCCGAAGCCTAACCGCTTAAGTACCCTGTTCTCCCAGTGCAGTCCTTCAAGGAGTTTGCACTCGTGACTTTAAAAGTTGGGGCTTCCTTCAAAATTTTGAAATTATTCCATCAAACTCGGAAAGCGTACGGAAAAATTTCCACCAAATTGCTACCAAGAAATTCATAAAATCAAACCACTCCTGTTCGAAATATTGACCCCTAAAGCGGGTGGAGAACAGCCCCCCCCCCTCCCCAAAATTCAATATAGCCACACTGCCGGAGAGGCTCAGAAAAAATATGTTTTTTTAGGTGATTGACCACCAGAAATTCAAATTGGATGATCTCGCAGCCCTCGATCATTTGCTGATGTGCCACAAGGGAAATTGTGAATCCTCTGTATTTCATCAGAAAATGCTCGGGGGGGGGGGGGGGGGGGGGGCTTCGGGATCGTCCAATTCAAATTCTCGGTGGTCGATTGCCTGAGAAAACATGGTGGATTTCTCGGTATCGATTTAGAGTAAAATATATGCTGCGCTCTCGATAACTTCGATAAAATAATTTTAAAATACTGAGGGGAACCCCAACTTGTAAAGTCACGAGCCCCCCCCCCTTTTTTTACTCCCCGAGAGGGGCGAGGGCGGGGGTCGGGACAGTGAAATTTGAATTCCTCAGAGTCGATTCTGTACGTTAACTTGCAGTCTCCGACTTTAAACGACTTTAAATAAGCGAGAAAAAAGCCTGTTGAGAACTGACGCTCGCAAAATGGTCACCCGCAAATTTAAACTTTGGCGCTAAAATTTGAATTTAATCCCGCCTTCTTCGCGTTCCTGCCTTCTTCGCGTTCCCGCCTTCCTCGCATTCCCGCCTTTTCACAGACTTCCGTTTCCGGTATCACAACATCAACAATCAACATAACCTATTCGCACCCCGGTCCATCTGTCTCTTTGTAATTTTCAATATTTTATTTAATTTTGAGAACTCTAGTTTTTTAAGCATTGAATTCATTTTTTTTTTCAAGAAATAATGTGTGTCCTAATAGGCTAACCTAGCCTGTAACCAAGAAAGGAACTATACCCTCCACGCATGTTGATGTTTTATTCTTGACGCTCTCTCAGATCTGCATGGTTGGAAAAATTTGAGGAATTAATTCTCATCGCTATCTCAGAGGGTAAGTAACAAATTTTTCTAGCTTATCACACAAACCCTCAAAAATTATTTGGGTGAGTAGGTTCAAATTTTCTCCCCAGTCTATAGGAACATTACATCCCCAAGACTCCGTTCCAAGTGTTGTGAGCGATTGCTCAGAAAAGAAGAATTGTTTTCGTACCAAATAATCTCACCTATTAACGGCAACCATTTACGCACCATTTTGGATTGGCACTTTGTACAGGGCTACACTGTGCCCATAGTACTTTAATCCTCCCTGAACTTTATTAAATTTACTTACGGGGTAAGCATCATGAAATGTTCTCTCTTGTTATCATTGCCTGTCCTTACAGTTTCTTTATTTGAAGCTCTATCCTGATAGGAACAACATAACCATTGTTGCTTTGGAAATAATTCTGTCCAAGTGGCACTTCCAGCGAATTTTATACTTTGTATTTTATCTGTCAGCCCTTTCAGCAGTATGGCAACATTTTAAAGATTTACTTGTCACATTCAGTGATGCCTTTAGTTTGAATTTTTATTAACTCATAGCCATTGTATCACAATTGAAAATTTACACTTTTGACAACTCATGTCTATTTAAAGAATGCTCATTAGACTTTGGAATTTTGACAAATTTGCAGAAACAAAAGAGCTGGAAAGCAAGCACATTTTATTTGACCACCTTTCCTTCCTTACTTAATCATCTTATTTTTTGTCTTCTTTTAGATTCAAACTTTTCCCGTCTCAAGTTTTTTTATGAACCGTTTGCTCACTGTTCAACATGGCAAGTCGAGGAAGGATTATTTTTGTAAGTTCCTTTTAAGATGATAATTTCTTCGTAATCCCAGGTTTAAATGATCCCTCATCACTGGGAGGGAAGAACGGTGGTTCTCCATTCTAGCTTTTGCAAATTTCCTGGGACGCATTATCTTAGAACACGGCAACTTCCATACCACATGATTTGTTTTTTCAGGATAAATACTGAAGAGTATGGTGTATGTTTCTTGATAGAATAAGAGATGTAGCTACATGCCTAAGTAAGCTCTCTTCTTGTGAAATGTCCTGTCTGAAAAGAATGTTCAAAATTTGTACTCAGTGGATTTCCGCAGTTTTTGTTTAAACATTGTAGAGCAGTCCAGGAGTCAACCTATCTTCCCATAGAAAAAATATTGTAGTTTCGTTATAAGCTTGTACCTACTTAAATTGAGTTTAGGCTCTAGATTCTGGAAAATGAGAGTCAAAACTTTTGCTGAATCAATGGCCCCTTAACTGCACCAATTGCTCTTTCAATACTCCGATTTATTTTTGTTTCTTTTCGTAACATAATCAAGTATAAGCTACTAATATTTAGCAATCTTTTGACTGAACTCATAACGACGATCCTCCTGCATCATCAGAATGAAAAATTTTGTTCACCCACTTGTGTACCTATATGTCCAAGGTAGTATCTTAAAATTAACATGGTAACACCTTTAAATCCACATTCGTTCAAATGTATCTAATTTTACTTCACAGGAAAAATTAAGAGCCCTTGCCATTGTTTCAACTGGCGGATTTACCACTTTTTCTGCTCTCAACATCTACAATGAGAATGAAAAGTATTACGAAAACTTCATCGTACCTTTAATGCACAAAGTCTCTCCTGAAACTGCGCACAATTTAACAATCAAAGCCTTGAAATATGGACTCATTCCAAAGTCAAAATTTGTTGACCCACCTTCTCTGGTAAATATGATTTCTATTTATTGACAAGGAAACCTTAAGTGTTTACTGTTAAATATTGGCAATACTAATTGTTTCAACGGTTTTCAATGTTCTTGCTGGAGACCATACTTGAAATTTTCATCAAAAAATCAAATTATCAACATTACAACTCTCCAAGATTTTTAAAAAGAACTCATTAAGAAAATTACATAATTCTTATTTTTCCCTCACTCAACCGGAAATGAAATTTTTAAGTTTGCGTTTAGCACCCTTTACCCTTCCTCCATTTTAGACTAATCTTGTGATTTGAACAGTCAACTAGATGCATACAACTTTTCGGCAGAAAGATGTTAGGTCTGTCAGCTATTGTTTCTTTAGTTTATTGACCTCTTTTTTTTATTCATCCACTTAAAATTTCAAACATAAATATTACCTTAAGTCTATTGTATGCTTTGAATAGCTATGGCCGAGATGCAGTGTCAGTGACTGGCTTAGGATATTATTCATGGGATAAAACTTAGGCCGATTTATACAAACCGGGCTCACCTAAGCCAATCAACACTTTAACTATACACTGAGCCGCTCGCTTGACTCTATTTTTCTTTTTATTTTTTTTTAAATTAAGTAAAAAACTGAAACAAAGAAACTTTTACATCCCTGATGTTAGTTTGAGCCTCTGTTAAAACACATATATTTATTAAATTGCAGGTAACGGGTGTGTGGAATTTGACATTCCACAATCCTGTGGGTATAGCGGCTGGCTTTGACAAACAAGGTGACGCTATTCAAGGACTGTTTGACATAGGGTTTGGTATTGTTGAAGTTGGGTCTGTTACACCTTTACCCCAACCAGGAAATGAGAAACCTCGGGTATTTCGTCTGGCAGTAGATGAAGCAATCATAAATAGGTGAGACTTGAATTGAGGACTAAGTAATAGCTTTTTTCACTTTATTCTTCTGTTTTAATCTTTTGAAGAGTTAAGACAAACTACTGCTCCACATACTGAACACGTGGACTGTGTTGTATTGAGTGTGATTGTCTTTACAGTATACTGATCATTATGTTAAGTGACAAGGGTGATCAATTTCCGAAAAATATTTTTACACAACTTGGACGTTTTATTGTCTACTCGCTGCTCCCTCCATCAAGAACAATATAATTTAGAAAGCAAATTCCAGGAAACAAAAGGGGTCTGTATAACTACATCTCCTTCATCTAGAACACCCTGCACAAATTTTTGTCATCTTGCTTGGGAGAAAAATTTAAGATGCATCATTTGTATACATTGAGTTTGTTGGTATTTGTGTAGCGTTCCTCAAACATTTTCTGCAGCGCAATTCAATTAAATTATTGTTGTATTGCAGCGTAATATTGTTATCTTCTTACTTTTGTTTATATCAGGTATGGATTTAATAGTGAGGGCCATGAAGCTGTCTACAAAAGAATCCTAGAATTCAAGGCAAAGAGTAAATCTCGTGGTTGTCTTGGCGTTAACCTCGGTAAAAACAAAACTTCAGAAAGCCTAATTTCTGATTATGTCCTTGGCGTTCAAAAATTTGGAGAAGTTGCAGACTATCTAGTTATAAATGTATCAAGGTAAGATGTCTTCTGACACAATATTTTGATTATACGTTTCCTCCTCTTGTCATGAAGTAACATTCTGGCGGTTCAACCTCTTAAATTAGGCAAATCAAAGATAACTTTTCTCATGTCTTATTTTTCTCCAGACATCATAGAAAGCCACAAAAAACTAACATTCCTACTACATATCATAAACTTCAGTACACTAAAACTATCTGTGCAATGGTTTTTTATTATTACTCTATCAAATACTTCAATGATGCAAAATGACATTAATTTGTCAACTCGATTGTTGAAGATACTAAGAGATGGTGTACCTTTGTAGTTTGTTAAACTTTTGATACAGTAAGAAACTTATGCCCAACATAAATTTCGTTCTCATAAATAACGCCTACTAGTTAAGCAGGCCCTTAAAAATTTCAAGATATAGATCAGATACTTTTTGAATAGCAGATACAGAGAGTCAAAGCCTCTGAGCACAGTATTACTTCATTCCTACCCTAGAAGGTAATTTATTATCAAATCACAATGATGTACACTACTGACAGTTTTTTTCAATTGACAAAAATTTATTATATTATTTCCACAGTCCCAACACTCCAGGCCTGAGAAACTGGCAGAGTAAATCAAATTTGAAGCAACTCCTACAGGAAGTTGTCACAACTCGCAATAATCTAGCTTTTCTACCACATCCACCATTACTCTTGAAATTATCAGCAGATCTTTCATATGATGAATGCAAAGATATTGTAGAAGTTATCAATGACCCTAAGGTAAATTTTTTATGTAATGTTATTTTAAGCCCTTGTCTGATAGGGAGTGCTTTTTGATTTGGACCTGCGTCTAGAATTCTAGCATACTAGTGGCAATGCATCTAAATGGCGCACCGGCTCAACAACAAGATGGCGGATAAGGGCCTCACATATTCAGATTACATTTATCTGTTAAACCTTTATTTAATGCTTCTGATATCAAAGGGCGGAGGACGATAATCGTTTTTCTATAATTTATTTTTTTAACGGTATTGTACTTTTCTCAAAATTGATAGTTGAAATTTTGGGGAGGCAAGTTCTTTCACTCAATATTGCATATCTTCTTTGGGGAACTTCGTAATGCGCCCACATAGAAAAAAGCTAAACGCGTCTTTAATACAAACATATTACAGCTTCCCCCCTGTTTTTTTTTTCCTTCTTCTTTTTTCAAATAACTGCAATCATTTTAAAGAAGAATGTTCACCAGCATTTTAGGATGCATTGGTTTGTTTGGTGTTCTTCAAAAAATTTGAGAATTTTAATACACCAAATTCTGAAATGAAGCTTTTACTTGTTCAAGCATTGGTAATTTTGAAAAGAACAATGCAGTTCGAGCTCTAAAGAGTGAAGTTTAAACATTTCTGATATGCTGAGCATGATTTTTGTTCCATTTTATTGAAAGGAAGTCCACTCAGTCGGTTGTATGTCTTGTGTGCTACATTCCATCAAAATCAGTCCAAAAAATTAAAAACAGTATGTAAAAAGGCAAAATCCTCTTAAAATCACAGTTAAAATCAGATAGATTATTTTATTTCCCAAATGATGCCATTATTAGATAATCTTATGTATAAGTTTCATTCTTACTTTCAGTGTAAAGTAGATGGTCTAATAATATCCAATACAAGCATTCAAAGGCCAGCCACACTCAATGGTGATCACGTAGAAGAGACGGGAGGATTAAGTGGCAAACCAATTGCAAATATGTCAACAAGTTTAATCAAAACATTCTACAAGTTGACCAAAGGTGAGTCAGCGTTTTAGTTTGAACAAAGTCTCCTTGTCTTTTGACCCAAAACACTTTTTAAGAAAAAAAAACGGTATGGGTGTTGATAAATAATTTTTCTTAATGCCCAAAGGAAGACTTGATCTTTCTCTAATTACTTATACTTTTTTATTTTGTAGTTCCAAAAATAAATGAAAAGAGAAAAAAAATGAGGTATGAAAGCAATGGAAAGTTTTCTTACTAAATATCAGCAAATTTACCATACCACAGCAAAGAGGTACCTTGTCTGGAATATCAAAATAATGAAAATAAATTTTATTGCTGTGTGTCTCATAAAACTGGCTCATTGATGTTGTGTTTTCTCAGGGAAAGTTCCAATTGTTGGTGTTGGCGGAATATCTTCTGGTCAAGATGCATATGAAAAAATCAAAGCTGGTGCTAGTTTGGTGCAAATTTACTCTACGCTGGTGTACCATGGCCCCCCGGTTGTCACCAAAATAAAGAGAGAATTAGATGAATGCTTAAGGTATTTTCAGTTTTTACTCACATACAACTTCAACCATTAGGGTGGATTTTGCATTAAGTTTGCCTCTTTTTTTTCTCAAGAACCTTCAATGCTGGGGGAAAAACTGAATCAGCATTACACTTTAAATACTCTCAGCTTTCCAATTAGCAATACTTGTTCAAATTTGATTTGAGAATTGCAGAGAAATTGTGAATTTTTTATACTCACCTCCCTCTTACGTGCCTACCTTTCATGCGCTGCAAAACCACACGGAAAATGAAGTTACAGTCTTTGAAAAAGTAAATTAAGGTCACTATTCTTTTAAGTCTAGTAAAAAGACACTATGGTAGTATTTTACTTCACTTTCTAATATACTCAACACCAGATCTTCACATCTTACATAACGACACATCAATCTCCAATCATCAATTTTGTAAAATTCTTGGTCCATACCTACTCCTGAGTCAGGCTCAGGCGTTAACGCAAGCTTGATAAATTTATGTGTAAATTTTTCCTACATGCAACCTACTTACCTGAATTAGCGCTTAAGGTCTCTATCTTGTTCCGGAATGAAAAAATTTCCTCAGAGACGAATCCTCTAGAAATGACGCTGAGGTGAAAGTTAGCGTCAATATCTAGCCCAGGAATGTCGAGCAAGAGTTTTACAAAACTGTCATTCGGAAATTGTCGCTCTGATATGAAAAATGCAAGGATCTGGTGGGTGAGTATGTCAAAAAGTGAGGTAAGATGTTTCAAAAGCATCAATTAACTTGATTCAATGTACTGATGACTCCTGTTCACTTTTCTCATTACTTTAACTTATTTTCTGTGAGGTTCCATAGCACATGAAAAATGGGCACATCTAGGGAAAAGTCGAATGTAAAAAATCTCTTATTTTGAACAGTATACAAAACGATAGCTCACAAAAAGCTGAGAGAATGTACGTTTTAATGCTGTTTGGTTTTTCCCTAGTATTGATAGATCTCAAGAAAAAATAATAGTTGAGCTTACTTTAAATCCACTCTTCTACGTGAATGACTAGATGATGAATCCAAACGTCCTCCACCTTCCTAAGCTCGTTTACAGCTCTAGTCTTAAGCAGCAAGAAACAATATAAACATCTTTTGTTTTGCATAACACGAATCTCTCCTAATAATATCTCACCATTGAAAACAGGTTTTAAAAATGAGAAAGCCGCATGCGCTAGAGACAAGTTCTACATCATCCTCAAATTCAAGGTGAAAATTATGTATTTTGAAATTTTTGAAGAAAAATGTTTTTTTAAAATGGCAAGGTAAATTAAAAAAATGGAAGGACCAAGAATTCTTCACATCCCTAACATCCATCACAATTTGGATCTGCCTGACGCATAGTCTTATCAGACTCTGCTAGTGCATCTATCTTTATTTTTAAAGAAATGAAATTCATTAACGACCACATTTCATACGTTATCTACTAATCAAAACAGACTCATTAAAGGCACATACACTCCTGCACATAAATTATTTATTTTATTTGTACATTTGTACTCTGTTGCATCGCTCAAAAATATTATTTTTCTTTACCAGGAGAGATGGCTTTAAATCTGTTGCCGAAGCTGTTGGAAAAGATGCAAGGTGATAATCTGAGACTTTACTCCGATACTTTGAACACCTACTTGTCTTTTAAAAACCTCTTGAATAGCACATAAAATATCACAAAGTAAGAATAGTTTTTAAACATCATCACTCGTCACACCGACCTGACAAGCAAACTCTGATGTCTCAGGACCTTGATCATGCCAGGTGGAAAAGAACTCTTCGCTTCATAGTACTTTCACTGAAATCGGGTAATAGATTTATATTTAGAGCATCACTACAAACGATTTCTGAAGTAACCATACTGTTGATACTGTCCTCTTTATATCTTACGTCAGAATCATGAGCAATTTTTCAAATCTTTTTTTTTTCATTTTTAACAAAAAGGATGTAGAAAAAAGGAAACCTCCCTTGTGCCTGATGACAAAATTGAAGTGGACTAAGACAAGATGGAGAGTGATAATTTTGTATCCGGTATCCTTCTTTGCTCAACTTTACATAATTCATTTAATTTTGCCGCAATTTTATCATCAAGACAGAAGTGATATGCTTACTTAAGATTTTAGAACATTTTTATTTTTTTAAGATTCACGGCCTTTGAAGCTTTCCTGAAACTTTCTCCCAAAATTATAATTCATAAATGGGTCAGCAATATCCAGTTTTGCAAATTTCTTTTCAGAAAGTACGGTGTGTACTTGACCGTCGGAGTTTAATCAGCCTCTTCTCCCCTTGTAAATGAATGTATGGGTTTTCGCTGCCCCATCGAATAATAATTCTATTAGCATAAGTCTAATCATATTCTTCTTGATGCTGCAACTCAAGTTTGGCAACAAATAAGTAAAGACCCCACTGAGACTAATTTTCACCGAAATTTTGTTCCAAAATTTTCTACTTTAACATATTAGTATACGTAAGCTTTGTTGTTTTCATTTTTTTCTCTTTTATTTTCTTTTGCCACAAATGTGGAATTCATCCAATGACTCAAACATGAGTGGATGACAAGAAGGAAAAATTGTTGTCACCTTTCAAAATTCACTATAGATGCATTAATTCTTAACGTAAAATTGTTCACAAGTAATGAATCTCTGAGTAAATAATTGAATTAAGGTATATTTTACTCCTGCGGTGCCTTTTTATCCCCTAGTCAAGTTTGTCTTTTTGATATGGTCAAATTAAAAGTATTATTGTTTCCGTAGTATTATTAAGATTATTTTGAAGCTCCATGTTCAAATACATTCTTTGAGAATATAGTAAGGCCTTGTTTTGGCATTTTTTCGGTTACTTGCAGGATGTCTATCGTTTTCACAATTGTCTCCAATTAAAAGCAAACTTTGTTTATATTTCTCTATCAAAATCATAACAGTTTCTCAAACTGTTCAAAACATGCTGCAGTACAGTATGGAACAATTGAGATAAATGTAACAACTACAGTACTCTCTAGTTGTAACAAATTGGCAAGGGACGGGGCGATTCCTTCGCACAAGAGAGATTTTCATTATAATTAGTGTCGTTATAGCGAGAGAACACTGTAGTAATGAAGCTATAAGCTGGTTTTAGTTAGTAACTAAGCTGTTGTACATGCTTTTTTAGCTTCAATCAAATGTTAATGGTAATCAATAGATTATAGCAAGGAAGAAGAGAATAAGTTTACACCAGCATTATTTTAAGTGTGAGTAGTAGCCATTAAGAGTTTTTAGATTCAGATTTCACATAAATGTATGCTCAATCAATTCTCTGAAACTTAGAACTCTTGTACTGTACTACCACATACTTTTGCCTCTCTTGTCAAGTATTTAAAAAAATATCTCTGATAAGATTAGGATTACATTGCTGAAGAGGAAGATTTTTTTCAAAAATTGCAAGTCACTTTCTTGCAGTAAGTCAAGAATATTTCAGTTTTTAGAGGTTTTTTTTTCTTGCAATATTATTTTAGGTTTTTTATGATTTTAGATTGCTCATTTATTTTACTCATTTTACTTTGTGCATTTCGGTTATATTCAGGAAAAATCATTCACAAATGTAATGTTTTTTCCGATAGTACTCTGAGGTTTCTCTGTCTAAGAACAATGGAATTTGTCATGCCTGTTAATCTTTTTTCAGTTTTTTACACAATTAAATCATTGTGAAACATTCAACCAAGTGCCAAACAGTCAGTTAAAAGTATTTTTTTTCTATCAGTTGTTTGTTTTTTTATAATTTCATGCATACACCTCTGACCGGCTCTAGTTGAAAAGAAGCACACTTAATTAGTATTGTAGAATTATCGTAAGAAATCATTGTCAAATGCTCAAAAAGATGCCAACCAGCAAATCTCATTTCATTTCAAGTCATGGCTATCTAAGTGTCTATGATGGCACTGAAAAGTTTTACTGTGAGAATTTTTTTCCGAAAAAATGTTACTTTTCAGCAAAGAATGGTGACCATCAGAATTCTTTTTCTTACACTTCTCATGACAGAAGCAATCAATGCCATCTTTTTTTCCTTTTTTCTTTTTATAAAAAAAAAATTGAATGATAGCTGCTCTCAGGTATAATATTAAATAGAAACCACCTTGTCAATCGAAAATCATAGAATTATCTCACCAATCATGTATTACCATCTCTGAATAAAGCTCTTGATTGTTACTTTTTGACTGTTCTGTGTTTCATTTTTTCAAATTAAATCGTCTAAACACAAGAAGAATCCCACCATTTGCACTTAATTTTTCTCATCTAGAATAACCAATATTGACAAAAAATTTGATTATTTTTTTTTCTTTTTCTTGTTCTTTTTTTTACCGATTTCAAGAAGCCATGAGGGGCGAGTATTGTAATTAAGACCACAGTTCCTTATTTTCTCAGGTCACCTGCTAGGCAATCAAACTCAGAACTTCAGGGTTTTAGGGTCAGCACTACGACCACTACATCACAGAGGGCCAACAAGCCACAGAATAAGAAAATAATCATTATTTAAAATCGTATTTCAACTGAATCAATTGGACTAAATTTTGCAATTAGGAAGTATAATTTCTGGTTCATCGGTAAAAACACTTATGTGCATAGAGAAACTGATGGTACATACATACATTCCTTCTGCACACAAGAGTTTCTACAGATGAGCCAATAATTGTAGTTATGAATAATAAAATGCAGTCCTAATGATCTTGCCACTCTTTTAGTGAAAATTATTTGTAAAAATATGTAAACGAAGGGAAGAAAATCAGTTGAGTTTTTTTTGTAATGCTTTATCATTTGAAATGACAATAATTCCACAAACTTTACAAAAACTTCAAAATCATAAGTGGAAAACCGCTGACGCAGGTTTGAAAAATCACATCAAACACAGTGCGGCCAGCGCGGCGGCGGCGGCTGGCGCGCACGGCTCGGCACGCATGGTAGGTAGCGCCTTACAAGACCGCAGGATACTTCATGCGTCGCGCGTATAGCACTGTGCGCGCAACCGGCGCTGGCGCGGCGCACCGCATAGTAAGGCGCCTTACAAGTCTGCAGAATGCTTCATGCATCGCGCGTTCAGCACTGTGCGCACAACCGGCGGCGCTGTCGCAGCGCAACGCATAGTAGGGCGCCTTATAAGTCTGCAGGATACTTCATGCAATACGCGTATACCCCACGATGGGCGCTCAAGTCGTTGAATTATCGTATTTTCTTGGTATCGAACTTACCCCAGTGTGCACAATTTCCGAACAGTGCACACCACGATCTTGCAATCCTAGGATCACAAGATTGGAGAGATTTTGCAATCCTGTATGTTATTGCAGGGATTCAGAAATTTGGACAATGTTTAATTTTTTTTTTCTCTCTTTTTTTTCTTTTTTTCTTTTATAAAAATAATAAAGAAAATAGAATGAACGAAAATATCAGGTCAAAATTGTCTTTGATTCTGTTTGAAATCAGTTAGGCGCTTCTGATTCTTTGCCCGGTTTTTACAAATGATTAAATAAGAGAAAATTTGTATCTTAATTGCAACGATTTAGAAACTCCAACCTCGTAAAAATAATTTGGGTTTGATAAAAAGAAAAAAGGACAAACGAAATCGCAAAGAAATTTTTGATGATTTTATTTGAGATCATTTCGAAAAATTCCCGGAAACTCTTCCGAAAAACTGTACTTATATTCTTAAAAGAAAACCCTGAAATAAAATAAAACATGAGAACCGGTTTACAGAAGCTTTATATATAGTTCTACAAGTACATCGTAAAAGAACAATTAGACATCTAACTAAAAAAAAAGAAGAAGAAAAAAATCGAGTGACAACGTAGCCGAAAATAGGAGGGGCTTAATCGGGCCTCATCTTCTTTCTTTCCTCCCGAATCGGAGCGATATTTTATAGGCAGCTTGAAACGGAGCATTCCGAGTTTACGCCTCGCGCCGCGCCGTCGCGCCTTCAATTTTACAGATGCCATATGGACATCCAACAAGTACGAATAGTTGTATTTCTGCGCCGTCATCAACGCACTTCTTTTCCCTTGCTCTAATTCCATGATGTGATGGTTCCGTTTGTGTTATTTTTAGTTGTGCTTCAAGGGCTTTGTGAGCAACACAACCAAAGATAGGAGAGACGTTAACACCATAAAATAGAGACTAAAAACGTACTCAAGCCTTGTTATTTAGTTTTTCTCCTGAGTCTGAGCGACACTTCATTAGAGCAGAGTATTGCGAAATCACACTTCGCGCCATCACGCCTTCAATTTTGCAGATACAATACGGACATCCACTAAGCATGAATAGTTATATCTCCGCGCTGCCATCAACGCGCATTTAGGTGCCTCTTATTTTTTAAATTTGAGAAAAGTTTAAGTGAATTTTACTCAAATATTCCAGGCGCCTGGTAGCTAAAAATGAGGCTACCTGGAATTTTGGGTACACAGCGATTTTTTTGGCTTACTTTATGTTTTTTGGGTCACTGAATCCGAATCTGAAGTTTCCTACCGCGCATCTGGTGAGCATTTTCCGCCATTTTGAAAAAATGGCCTGAAAAGGCCTTTTCTGCGTTTTTTTATATCGGCTACGCATGAGAAAAAGTCCTAGATTTAGTTAATGTTTTGAATAGCTGACATAATTTGGAAGAAAATGGTGTATACATATGCTAGGTTTGCTTAAAAATTGAGGAAGATACAGCATCGTGAACATCGCGCCCATTTCACGTTTTCGCGGCGCACCCGTCAACGCGCGATCCGGCTCGCCGCGGTCAGCCAAGTTCCGAAGCGTTCCAAAGTTCCGAGATCCGAGGTTCCTCAATTTTTGAACAAACCTAGCATATTCATAAATCATTTTCTTCCAAATTTTGTCAGCTATTCAAAACATTAACTAAATCCGGGACTTTTTCTCATGCGTAGCCGCTATATAAAAAAAAAAAAAAACCGAAAAAAGGCCTTTTAGGTCATTTTTTTTCAAAGTGGCGGAAAATGCTCACCAGATACGCTGTAGGAAACTTCAGATTCGGATTCAGCGACCCAAAAAACATAAAGTAAGCCAAAAAAATCGCTGTGCACCCAAAATTCCGGGTAGACTTACCAGGCGCCTGGACTAAAAATAATCTGTGTGTCCAAACCAGATATTTTAGATTGAATTGCAATAATAAAATTGTCTGAAAAGTTTAAGAGAAACATTCACAATATTCCCAGTAAATTAGGTTTTCATCGAGGGAAATATTGCAACGTCTGAGGGCTTATACGCAGCGTTCTTCCTTATCACGGCAGCACTGCTGACTGCCAAGTCTATGCGGAAGCGCTCTGCTTTCTCTCTGCCAGATTGTGCAATCGGACCTTGCGTGTGTCAACAGCTATCATTGAAATTAGGATTACGCCGATCACAAAATAATGATCTGACGACAAATAAAATCGGATATTCAAACTATACGAGATCGGTATACCTACTTTGACAGGGCTTTTCTCACTTGCGGCAACGGTTACGATCAGTTAAGGGGCGCTGTAATCACGATGGCACGCACGATGTTGCATTGGTCGTCGCTCGAATACGATCAATCGTAGTGGACATCATCAATAGAGCCCATCATTAATTTAGCGCTGTTTCATTTTTCAACAAGAAATTTTCCACGGGAGCATTGTCATTTTGCTAAACGAACTTAAATTACAAACTACCCTGAAAAATTTTGTATTAGAAAATAGAGTCAGATTTTTGTGAGAAGCAAAAAAAAAATTAACAAGGAAATAAATATATATAATTATATTTACGCGAGATATGCACAGCACGCAACTAGGTAATCACATATTTAGAATAAACCACATTCGACTCTTTGATGCGTTTTATTGCGTGCTTTTTGACAAAAGTTGCGACGTATAACTGTCGAGTATTGTTCCACCATTAGGGCGTGACAATATTGGTAGTGATATTTATCACGGTGACAAACCTTGAGTGACGATAGATGTCTGTGAGCAAAGTATAAAAGGTATAAAGTTAAGTTTTTTCACACGCTTTTCGGGAGCGGGTTGCCCAAGTGACATTTTTCAACGAAAGTATCGCGATATTTTGAGATTAAGTTGCAATTTTTCACAGTTTTTTAGCGATAAAATCTCAAGGATCATCAACATCTCAGCAAGTATCCTTAATCTTATCGCAATTTTATCTCTATTAAATCGCACCTAAATTTATCACGATTTTTGTTTGATAACATTGCGGTAAATCGCCGTCGATAGGATCGCAATTTTATTTCGAATTCATGCAAGGAAATCTCATTTTATCGCAATATTTAACCGTTAATATTGCAATAAATTGTTTATAAGATCGTGATACATTCTGCGATCAAATCGCAACTTATAAGGCGTGCTCCTTGGGAAACGGATTTTTCGATTTTTTGAGGTATTCTTTTAAACTAATCTGAGGCTCCTCCGGATTTGTATCGTCGCGTCGCTCTTATAATGCGTAAAAATCTTGCGAACAGAAACACGAGGTTGAAATTCGGTGAATGGTTGATGACATACCTGGAAAACAACTCCATCCACGGCTTGAAGTACGTTTTGGAGCCAGGGAGACACTGGACGGAAAGGTTCGTAACCCAGTGACGTCACATAAACAACATCTCAGTATTCCTTTTAGAACAGAGAGAAAATTTGAAATGCTTACATGATGGTTAAAAGTTCACCTGGAGGATGCAAAAAACCCTATGCGAACCTTGAATTCAAGAGCCCAAAACTAGCCAAAATGCGTAGGGCTTTTTTAAATAAAGAACCACTTATGACGTTAATTTTTAAAAACATCTGTGTATTTTTACGTTTGTGCCAAGCAAATTCTGAAAAAACTTCAAGAAAAATGTTGATTTGTTATACCTACTTTAAAAAAATCAAATAGGATGGATTATTATTTCATGGGCAGCTCGGAGCATAGCATTGATAGTTTACGCCTCGCGCCGTCGCGCCTTCAATTTTGCAGATGCGCAATATGGACATCCACCAAGTACGAATAGTTGTATCTCTGCGCCGTCATCACCGCACTTCTTTTCCCATGCACTATTTTCATGATGTGTCGGTTCCGTCTGTGTTACTCGTATTTGCAGTGGTGCCTCAAGGGCTTCGTGAACAACACAGCCGAGGATAGAAGAGACGTTGTGTAACGGTAAAATAGGAGCTGCATTCGTATTTAGGCCTCATTTTTTAGCTTTTCTCGCAAATCTGCAGAAGAGCAGACCATGAATAACAAACGAGATACGCGGTTTGAGAGCTTCACCGTCAAAATGTCACTTGACTCTGGTGGCGAGGCGTGAACGGTTGATTATCGATGCCTCCCCTTTCGAAGGTATGGTAAAGAATCGATTATTCAGGTGTTCGTTGCGGCACCCTGCTCATCGATCCTTTTCAATAGGTTCAAACTAGGGGGCTACGCCCCCTGGCCGCTACGCGGCCCAACCCCCTGAAGGCGCTCCGCGCCATCAATGGGCCGCTTCGCGGCCCTATTTTTACCCTCCTATCAGTGTTAGTTTTATTTTTCCCCTAAACAATTACGATATGAGGTATACTTTAATTTTAAACTTTACTTAAAATTATACTTTAAAATTAAAAGGACGCGTTTTGGAATGACTGCTTGATGAAATATTGCAGTAAAGCAATGAACAATGATAGTCAGATTATAATTAAGTTTTCATGAGTCGGAGATCGAACCTACACCGAGTTCAAGGTAGACGCATTCGACATCTTTAACGACTCGGCCACCGCTCTTCATTGGAACCCCGGCGCGAATCTTGTGGACATAAGTGTAGAGCTGATGCGCAGGCTACACAGCTACTGCGCAACCTCCTCGACCACTGCGCATCCTCCCGCGCATAGCGGTAGCAGTACCGGAGCATTCTATAAACTCACTCACTTTTATAACGTGATTTTAAAAAAACCTGAGTCCTTTTTCCAAAATCTGATTACAGCGGGCTCATCTAGGGTTTATTACCTGTCGATTTACGCAAAAATCATGGAAATCGGCCCGGTAGAACGCTCAAACGAACTATGACAAAAAGTGTAAATTTACATTGTTTAAATGGGAGAATTCGCAACTTTACCACGTAATATAAAAAAACCTGGGCCATATTTTGAAAATCTAAAAAGAGTTGGCTTATCTAGAGACAATTGCCCGTCGATAACCGCAAAAATCATAAAAATCGGCTCGGTAGAACGCTGGAACTAAGCGTTACCAGTTTCGCAAAATTAGGAGGTCTTGGAGCTTATAGTATAGATGGCAGCTGCATCGCTGTATCGCAATGCACACCGCGCCACTGCATTTATAACACTCCAGAATTACCTCATGCCAATTACAGAATTATACAGCACGATATTTTCTTACTAATCATGATACCTAAATTTTGTTTTTGATGCAGCATTCAAATGTAAGGTCGAAAAATGCCATTCATTTATTTATTGTTTTGACTCATTCAATTTTTTTTCGCAATGCTATTCTTTGGATGTTACAGGGCATTCTGGACCATCATTTGCTGTTTATCTATTTACGGCACGATAAATTTGGTTTTGGCATCTTGGATTGTGTATCAAACGGACGCCATTAGCTTCGTCGTAGACACACGGTTCTTGAACTGGAACACTTCTTTTCCGTCGGTCACACTATGCGAGCTGAGAAATGAAGAGAAGATCGTCAAGGCTTCCATAGAGTAAACCATTTTAAAACGGCTAACCTCATTGGTTTAAACTGATTTCTTGTAATTAAGTAGTTTGATAATACTTTTCGAATCGGCATTACAACCCAAATATATCGATACTTACAGCTACTGCCAGAACAGTTACATTAAGTTTCTCAAGTTAATACAAGTAATATCCATAGATCCAGTTATTAAAAGAAGAGATCTTGCGGATCTACCGTGACGTTCAAAATTTCGGAGATATTTCATTTTTTACTCATACGGCCGTCATCTTCAGTTCAAAGTACTACAAGCGGCATTTAGGCTCAGACGCTATGGTGCCGGACATTTCAATATTAAGTATTTATTTATTATTTTTTTTTTTTTTTCAAACTTTTGCACCTATCCTTCAACGAAAATTTCAAGGAATCGTCTCGATGAAAAAAGATATATTGAATAAAATTTTCGAATGATATAATGAGCATTAGGTTTTCCATATAGAAAAAAAATTGGGAAAGCATGAGAAGTTTGGCAACAAAGTGCCTAACCACAAATGGTCTACATAAGGACTTTCGTTATGGGGAACTACTATTTCTGATTCATCCATAAAAACAACTATCTGCCTCGGGAGGCTAACGGTGTACATGTTGTTTGTTGTTTCTAAAACAGGCTGTAAGAAGTAGTTTTATATTGCAAAATGTAGTTCAAATGATGCCACTTTCGGCTCAAAATGTGTTCCTAAAATGGAAACATTTTTTAAACTATCTTTGGACACGTTTAGAATAATAAGGAAAATTTACGCCCATGTGATGAATAGATCATTCGTTTCCGGTTACTTCTCTCGGACAAACTTAAAAACCATGCAAACATAACGCTGACAGACACGTGCTTAGGACCTTCACTAATATTAATATGTTTTGAGCCTTTATTATTCTTATTCAACGTAAACTGAAAAATCCACAGGCTTTTTGGACAGAAGAGAGCGCTTGACACCGATGCTTTTTTGGAGGAAATCATTTACTTCAGTCCCCTAATGTGTAGCACCTGTAGTCAGACGTGTGGTTCAAAAATTAACTGCTCTATCAACTTTCGAGAAATTATGACCCGGGTGAGTTAAAATTTGATTTGATTTTGTGAATCATGGTTATCGCATATCGGCGGCTCAAACCCTGGTAAAAATTGGCAGTAGGATCTGTGTTCCAAAATACCATAGACCTACAGCCGGCTGTAAGATTTCCAATAGCTTCTAAAGTCGGCTACACAATTTCTTATAGCCTTTTATAGCCGATGGCGATTAAGCAACAGCCAGGCGATAAAGTGTATGCTAAACGTTACTAATTACGGATGCTAGGACTTAGTGAGTTTTTGGACTACTGCTCTCTTTTTGGGCTGTAGTATCTTGATTTATTTTGCGAGGAAAGTTCCGTACTTTTGATGGATGCCTGCCAGTCCTAATATATTAGAACTCCTTCAGTTTCGTATGATACTAGGAACTATAGCCCGGCTGCATAATTTTCTATCGCTCCGTATAGTCCGGCCGTATGATTTTCTCCGCATTCTACAGCCAGCTATACGATTTTCTGTAGCCTTCTTTAGCCGGCTATAAGAATTCCTATGGTATTTTGAAATGCAGCTCTTATCGCCAATTTTTACCAGGGAATAAAAAAAAAAAAAAAAAAAAAAAAGTTTCGCCGTTGCAATGTTTGAAAAAAAATAAAAGCTGTTGGTTAGTTTTCCTCTGAGCAACTCCAGATTTTTAAGCGAATGCACTAACTTGATGGCGATGCAAATCTTTTAACTCAGAAGAAGTTTCTTGGCCTACATGACAGGTCGAAGGCGAAAAATTGTAGCGAGACAAGCTTACTGGCTGCCTTAAACCACGACGGTACGTTTTATTCCGACTTTGTTGCAGAGATAAAAAGCACCAGGTACGTATACATTATGAAAACACAAAATGTTTCTGGTCTTTCAGTTATTCCAAAAGATAAAAAGAGAAAATACAATGAATATAATTGAAAATTTCCTTGACTTTTCTTTGCCTCACTTGATGCAAAGTCTTCATGACTCGACAGGTGCGTGCGACATGTACGCAACTGATCGGATATTGTGCGTGGAATGAAAAGCAATTCGATTGCTGCGACCATTTTGCAACATTGGAAACAGAAGTGGGAACTTGCTACACGATCAATTCTCTTCATTCTTCGACGTGAGTATGAGTCTTGGAAAATTTGCACCCTCGGAGAACATTTTCATCAGTGAAGCAGTAGACAGTTTATGGCCTCTTTGATAGACTCATAAACCAAATCGTCAATTCTGTCACGCAGAACGTAATTACATTTCAGTTGTCTCCTTGCAGTCTGTGTGAAGACACTGATGCTTTTACGTATGATGCAAATATTCGTGCGTTACGGAATAGAATTACATGCATAAGCATACTCGAATAAATGAAGGCGTTTTGACGGTCGCACTTCACTCCTCCTTTAATTTAACTCCATTGAAAGAGTTCATACCTGCACAGACTTGACGTACATAATTTAAAATATCATATATAGATTGGCAAGTCTTTGATACTTGAATACAAATATGTTATTCAGATATGAAGGACACACCAATTTTCCCAGATATGTTAAACGCGGTCATTCGCCTCTCAAAGGTAAGGTCAAGTCATTGCCGCTTGAGTACGAGGATGTCTATTTAGTCGGCATATTTAGACAGTGGATACTTACATCTTTTACACATAAAAATTATTTTCGAAGGTTTTACATTACGCTAGTGTTCGAAGAAAGAAAGCACATCGGCTGGATGGGATACAACTATACTGCCGTGCTAAGGAAGCGCGCCGTTTTAGCCATTAGGTGTTGCAAAATTTTCTCCGAGGTATCACGATTTTTCTGGAAAATTCGTGAATATTTCCCTTCCGATTTTTCAGAGAACTTCCTTCGTAATTCATTCTGAATATTCTGAAAATTGCAAGGAAAAAAATTCATAACTATCTTCAAGAATAAAGGTTTTCCGTGAGGAAATTTGGCAACTTTTGAATGCTCTTGCGGCGCTTTTACTTAGCACGGCAGCATGACATTACTGATTCTTTATATTTTCTTTCAGGAGTAAACCACCGTTACAAATGATCTCTAACAGACACACGGGGCCCGGAAAGTTGGAGCTGCATCTACTTGAAAATACACAAGTGAGCGCAGCCATTGGTATACTTTCTCCCCTATTAATGAAGTAAAATCTACTCTGTTCATCGCTGTGGTCCCTCCTTGGGTTCATAAGAAACTGAAGACAGTTTTGTGAAATAATTTAAAAAAATCAAGTTCCACCTACCGATAATACGACAAGCATCCCGCTTTGTTACAACGAGAGGACCGATAAAATGGACTACGTTTTGCAATTAGGAATTAAAATTCCTGGCGCAGTTAAGAAACAACGTATTAACTACATAGGTACAGAAGTGTTTTTATGAATGAGCCAAAACTATTAGTTCCTAATTGCAAAATAAAGTCCAAATAGAATGATCGGAAATTAGATGATGAATGACATAGAGGTCCTGGATTGAATGTATTCGCATTTATTACATGTTTATTAGGTCATCTCATCCCTTAAAATGGATCAGCCCATAGCTTATATGACTTTTGTCATTTAGTTGAAACTTAGTAGCGTGCACTAACTTGTTACACGGCTCACCGTATGTTTGTAATTCGAATTTCGTAACATGCCAACTATGACCATCTCGGAATTAACTCTTATCGTCAAATGCTTAAAATTGAAAAAAAAAGAAAAAAAAGTATGCATTAAAACTTGTTATCGAGAGCAGTGGCGTGGTGTGCTTTGCGATATATCGATTGATCTGCCATTTAAACCAATCGATTAGCAGAGTGCTCGCAGCGAACACCTTAATGATCGATTCTTTACCATAGCTTCCAATGGGAAAATATCGGATCGATCATTCACGCCTCGCCACCGATTGAGAGCGAGAACGTCAAGCTAACGCTTAGGAAATGATGAGTTACAAGCGACCTACCGCCAATCATGAAAGCACTGATGACTTGCTATAGAAACACTGACATTTTTGGAGCCATTTCTAACTGCTCTTTCTTTTCTTCTGTTTGACGAAGGTTTATTTGCATGGAGCAGACGAGGTGCCTTTCATCAACCACCCTCTTGAGGAACAGTTTACTGTTGAACTAGGGCAGACGGTCACGGCAATATTTTTGGTGAGAAATGGTCAGAGAGAGCTGATTATTGAACTTGATAGGTAAAGCTGTAGACAGAGAAGACATAGGGAGTATGGAGCGATATCCGGTTTGTTGAAACAAGTGGTTCTCATAGACTAAAGAGGGGAATGATGGACTAACTTTGGAGTCTCTTGTCGGTTGTTGTTAGTCTATTACTAAGCTTTTTTGTCCATTGCAACTACCTTTTCCACCAATTTAGGATCTCCCCATTTCCCTTTTTTCTTTTATGTTCATCGCTACGTTATTTGTTACTTGTGTCGCATACGATATTTGTAATGGCCAATACAATTGTAAAATCATTAGAAACCCAGATATTCCTTGAGCGCGAACTGTTGGAGTCAAGTGTGGTGATGAAGAAAGCCAGAGCGCCTGCAAATTTTGAGTATGCAACAAGGGCATCCTAAGAGCACGAACAGTCGCATCCAGGCTTTGCTATTGAAAAGCCCCAGGCGCCTTCATTTTTTCCGCTTGTACAACAGAATTAATTCCGTCATTACATATTTGCGCGTCTTTGTGGTTCCGCAACAAACGATTAGAGTGTTTAATGAAATTGAAAATGAAGAGGACTATTTTTCCCGGCAGTTACTCATCTAGCTGTTCTGATTGAAATCTGATGTGATTGTTGTTTCTCATTTTATCTTGCCAAAGAGCGAACTTTGTGGAAAGGAGACCATGTGCTAGAACTTAACGGAATTAATTTTCGCGAAAATTTTACGAAAACGTTATGCATTGCAAGTGAGTGAGACGAATTGACTTCCGGAAAATACTTGGACTCGATTTAAATGGTCGATGGTGGTGTGCAAGAAATTATTTTGATTTTACTATAACAGGATCACAGTTTATGATAGGGACTGACTCAATTCGTGGAGATGGATGTTGGTGGGGGTGATATAATAGAAGTTTTTTCACGTCATTACTTGACAGCCAATAATCATATTTTTTTAAAAGGGGGAAAATATCCCAAATAAAGAGATTTAAGTATGTCAGAAACTATTATTTTTTAAATCATTACTCCGTGAACACGGAAGGGGGGGGGGAGGTCCCTTAGATAATAATTACGCAAACCATGCTCATCCCAAAGTACAGTTTCGTGAAATTGTTCACTAGGAGCCTAATTTTAAAAACGTAACAACTAATTTCAGATTCGAGAGATAGTCAACGATCCATTTTTGGAATCAGTGTCAGTCGAACAGAGAGCTTGTAGATGGGCTAGCAGTGAAAATTTCCTTTCTACGCACGTTCTCTACAGCTACTCTACGTGCATTGTAGACTGCCGCGCTCGAGCCCAAATGGAAATTTGCTCGTGCGTTTCTCAATTCATGCCACGAATGGGTGAGTGTCATGGGTGCCTTGAAAAGCTCCATTTTAAAACTCACCTATAGTTCTCTGTTATCAAGAAAAGTTATCAAATTTTAATTAAAATTCTATTATAATACGTAGAAATAAGAAAATAATCAGGACTCAATCTTTTCAGGATTGGAATAGTTCTCCTGGCAGTATGGAAAATTGTAATTTATTTAAAGTGTGAAAACTGAAGAGAATAATTTTTATTGTTTTGATCGATTTTTGTGAGAGACGGTGTCAAAGGGTGTTTTTTGACAAAAAAACTCGAATTGTTAGTCAAATTTTCAAAATTAAAAAATCCACGATAGCGGGCGTGGTATTAATTACACCCTTGACTGGATAACTGTCGTAGACTCTGTGGTAGCATTTAGTAAATAGTATAAGCTTAACTATAAATTGTGCCATTTTTTTGTTCGGTTTTCTTTTTTAGGCGGGTTTCCTGCTTGTGATTTGAACGGATTAATCTGTCTACAGGAGAATAAAGGTCCGTATCACGTACATTCATAACATGGATAGAATTTTCAAAATTACCTTAATTACAAGGCTTTTTTCTACCTTCTGGTTGAAGATAATTTCTGAAGCTTATAAATACAGGGAGTAGAAAAAACAGTCGTATCGGTGTTAGTGAAGTAGAGGGAGAGTAATACCTAAAATATACGAAACAAACTAAGCAAAGAAAATCGCAGTCATATTTGTTCATATACTATATGTCAACATATGCAATGACTATATAAATTTAAACGTATTTAAAGAAATGTATGATAATTTGAAAATTTAAAAATAATTTCAGTAATTTTTTTGAAAATCCTAGCAACTTTGGAATGCTCGTGGTTCCTTTTTGCAAAATGCAAACCAATATCCTCAGTATACCTATTATTGAATCTTAAGATCAAATTTGTATCAATGTTTCAGAGAATTTCAATAACCTACGGTTAAATACATCAAATGCCAAGGGCTTAGCATGCGACTGTATGGCAAGCTGTGATGAACCTGAAATAAACATCGTTGAAACTTTATACGAAGGGTAAGCATGAAATTGAACAGCTTAGTTTCTGATTTGAAAAGACCAAACATGATAAAGACTCGGAACGTATAATTTAAAAATAAGGAGATGTTTATAATGAAAAAAATTAAACACTTACTAAAGATGAGCAAAACATTATGTGAATATTGCTTTTATAGGGAAGTGCCCACTTTTAAGGACCGTGACATAGACAGAGACTGGTCTAATGGGACAGGAATAAACTCGAAGATAACAATAAAAATGGAATCATTGCCAATGGAGCAGTACATCAGGAAACTAGTTCGATCTCCACTTGAACTCATTGGTTTGTATACATTCCATTTAATGGTTTTTTCTTGGATGTTATTTTTGGCAAAAACACCCACATAATAATTACTGATACTAACAGCGGCCTCTTCCTGTTTTCATATACAAATTTCTTGAAATGCATGAGTGTTTAAAGCTATATCGATGAATACACAATTTTTTATAGCCTTTTATAGCTGATGGCGATTAAGCAACACACAGCCAGGCGATAAAGTGTACGTTAAACGTCACTAATTACGGATGCTAGGACTTAGTGAGTTTTTGGACCACTGCTCTCTTTTTGGGCCGTAGTATCTAGATTTATTTTGCGAGGAAAGCTCCGTACTTTTGATATATGCCTGTCATTCCTAATATATTAGAGCACCTTCAGTTTCGTACGATACTGTGCAATACCTCTGGTGTGAAATAGTTGCTTCAAGCGCCGTGGCACGCTGCGGTGCGGCAGGCGGGCAGCCAGCGCGAAACGCGCATTGGCGCCTACAAATCTAACAGGGATACTTCACGCGTTGCGCAATGCGTGAGGTATCCCTGTTAGGTTTGTAGGCGCCAGTGCGTCGCCGCTCCGCTTTGTGCTAGGCTCTAATATTTAATCTGGCGGAGTCAGCTTTATTCAGCTCATGATTTTGAAATGTTTGCACATCCATAATTCTCAAAAAAAAAAATGTATTTATTTTGGTTGGTTGGTTGACACTTGCTCAGTCATTTCTCTATGTCTTGTTTTGTTCTTTTCAATTTATGTTCCAGTTTCGATAGGAGGAATTATCGGCCTGTTTCTTGGACTTAGCATGATTGATGTGATCGAATTAATTCACTATATTTGTATTAAGGGGAATCCATACATAACATGTCGATGAAACGATAAAATCACTGTTCATTTAGCCACGGCTCATGTCGCAACGCAATGGATCGTATTCGATACATCGAACAGGTGAGATTGTATCGAGATCGATTGGTTTAACATGTGAACATAGCCTCGAAAGTCAATTGAGTAAGCTGAGGGAAAGGATTTTTGGGAAAGAATTGTGATTCTCATGAGTACAAAATGGCAATGCAATGTGAAATTTTTAGGAATTTTGAGGCATTTGATATGCCGCCTCAGTCGATTTTGTCATGAATAATTACCAAATATATAAGCGTCTTTCCTCCTTTACTTCCGTTTCTATTTTTCTTTCTCCCTTCTTTTCTTCTCATGCAAGGCCGGATAAGCCGGGGTGCCGGGGTGGCCTGGTTTCCCTTAGAAATCTGCTTGGCTTCTCCCAGGAAATGTGAAGGATTTTGCTGAAAATTGGATTGAATTTTTCGGTAAGAGTAGCTTAGAATTGCTCCTGAAAAGACTAAATTCTTCACCATTTTCCGGGAGAGGCCCCCCGAACACACCTTTAAAGCTAGGAGAATTCCCCGAACACTCTTTTGAAGCGAAGAGGGTCCCGCTGACCCCCCTTCATGAGTTACCCTAGGAACTTCTGCCCCCCCCCCCCGAAAAGTTTCTAATGCCACCCGTGCTGCTGCCTACCTGGTGTATAAAAAATTAATTAAATTTCTTGGGAAAAATTCAAGAGCCTCCCACTTATTCATTAGATACCATGTGGTTAATTTTCATATTATAGAATGACGCATTATGAGTGATAACATAACTTTCGGTTCGAAGATCGCAATATGACCATCTCGAGCGAGGGATTTTGAGATTTTTTAATAACGATATTTTGATATATATGGAAAATTTTGAAAATTCGACCCGAGAAAGTTCAAACGCGCTATAAATAATGGAGCCAATGCGACCGGTAAAAAAGGGCTGGATATAGCCAGGCCTGGTACCATCTTCCTCGGATTACCATCTGGAGCACGTAATTTTGAGTTTTTTGACGCGTATGCGAAAATGTTTGAACTTTCGATTCGAGGAAGTTCAGAACGCACTATAAATATGCATCTGGTGCGACTGGTCGAAAGAGGACCGGGTGACCATCTATAGAGCACGGAATTTCGAGTTTTTTTAACTGCAATATTTTAACAGCTGTGAATGTTTTTGAAATTTCGATCCAAGAAAATTTAGAACGCGCCATAAGTAGGTAATGGCAATCCCATTCAAAGTTCGCTTCATGTGTGCCGTTAAAGTAACACACCTGTACAGTGTACAGCCATAAGTACACGTGACGACCTAACTCGAACATAATAAGAGCCGCATTGTTAATTTTTTTAGCTCCAAAATTTGAATAAGAAGACAGTTTTTTTCTTCTTTTCGTCTATCTTCCACACTTTTTTCTTGCACTATGATTACATGCCATTTTACTTGGCGATGCAACGGGATTGAAAAATTATTAAAAACCCTTCAACCTTCCCCATTTACTTTTGAGGTCCATCAAAAAGCTAACTATGATCTATCCAGCCGCTATTCGCAGACAAAAACATTCGTCCACTTCAGTGTTTCGAATCGAGAAGCGAAGTAGTGTTATTTCCGGCAGCTGACAGCGTCTGCGAGCAAAAATCGCCTTCAAAATCATGAGCATGCAATCTTACGTGACGCTGAGCTGGTGACTTGATTCTTCAGGTCCGATTTTGTTTTTGGTTTTTGGATTCGCGAATGTCCTACCTAGAACGTGAAAGAACCTTGAAAATTTCAGGCAGAGGCTCCAGACTAATATCTGAATGTTTAATTTTTATAATTTATTTATATTCAGCAAAATTTGAGCAGGAAACGGGTGAAAAAAATCGACTCGACTCTCGGTGTTTGGTGCTGTTATCGATATCGGCTGCTAGAGAGCGCTGAGGTAACCGTGTATCAACGCTGTATGCGTCGTCACAGGGCATGGGGTCTCTTGTTCATGCTTTACTCCATGGTTATTTGTTTTCATTTTGTAGATTAAAATGATAATGAATTTTCGTGCATCGTGATTTGTTCTTTCGACGAGAAAATTTGCGCTCAACTTCAACCAGCAGTTATTTTCGGAAAGTTTATTTCGCATTTTCACGCATAGCTATTCAATGAAACTTTACCTCTAGCGTTGAGTTTATCCTTGAACTTTCAGGTTCTTGTGGTCGTGTGTGATCTTCGAGCCCTCCCCGTGAATGCACTCTCAACATGAGCTCTAGCCAGCAAATGAATATGGTATGTAAGGATGCAAGATGTTGTCTCCACGTCATTTAATTTTCTCTAGTGCATCTAATACCCAGTAATTAAACAATCTCAGTGGTAGCAATAATGACTTTATCACCATACTGAGGGCTCCAGGTCCATTGTTAAATGATAACATTATACCCTGGTGTAATGGTGGCCAGAGAAGTTGTTGTTTTAGGTGCACTTGCAACTCTCTATTTTCCCAAACTGTTCCAGGCTAATTACATCATGAAAATATAATTTCATAATTGCGTGGGCTATTCTCTGTTACATCTTAGCACAATGTATATCAGTTGAGTCTTAGATGACAATTTTTTGTGATGAGGTAATGCAGAAACACTGTGTTTGACACATAATTAATTCACCATGATCCCTCAAACGCTCTCATCCATGTGGTTTTCTTGAATTAATCTTATGGCATCTTGCTTGTTACAGCCTGTGCTTATCAGGCTACTTCTCTTTTGCTATATGCTCGGGATATGAAATTAAATACCGCTAAAGTGGAAACGGGCTATAGGGTTCATATCAAAGTAATTAGACCTGTCGTCAGATAAGTTGACCATTGTTTACTTTTGGTTTGCGAGCGTTCTTACGTCACTACATCCACATAAAAACATCAGACTCCTGCGAAAGCAAGAACGCAAGCTTAGATTAATTTCTTAATACTCTCAAACCTTGTAACACTTTAATTTTTAGTCACGCAGAAATCACAACAACATGAAAGTTGCGAATCATAACTGATAAGTAGTTTTTTTACGATACAATTTTAAGACAAAAGTTTTCAAGGTGGATATTAGCGAACGCCCTCATGTGCAGAGGCCTACATTTGTTGTCTGCGCTTGCAAACCATAGTCAACTTTTCTGACGACACCTCGAACCATCTTTTGAAGGAAAGACGGAAATTTTTCAGTCTTTATTCTAGGACTCGGTTTTAATTCTGAAATCGAAAATGATTTTCTGCATTGCGTCAAATCATAATCAGTTTGGCATAGTTCTAGCGGTCGTAATGAGGTGAGACTTGTTACTGAGGTTTCTGTAGGAGACAGGAAATCTGGGGATTGAAAACGTAAAAATTTATGAAGAATAGCAAGAAAAAACACTAATCAAAGAAGAAACCCAGAGAGAGTAGAAAACACGATAAAAATGTCGGCCGAACTGTACGTAATGAGGTGGTAAAATAATGCTGGGCCCACACTTTAGCAGGGAAACCAAGGCTAAGAAGTTCAATCATTTTAATTGAAGTAAAAAAATTGAGTTCTTGTGAGTGGCAATGCAAGACAAAGGAGGGAGAGTGTTCAGGTCAGGCAGATGCATTGGAATGTTAAGCTGGAGTCACGCTGAGAGATCCATAATGTCTCGGGTCTTTTTAGACATCATCAGTAGATCGCATTCGTCGGTGACCTGAGTTTAGCATCCTACAAAATATAAGGTGGCATTGAAATGCCGTCATGAATACAATACATGCTAGACATGACGCAATAATGTGATTCAATTTGAGCTCAAATTTTTTACTGTAATTGAAAGTTTTGAATGTCTTAGCCTTGTTTTCCCTGCACAAAAGTGCGCATCATTTTACCACCTCGTATCTTTTAGTAACTTGGCAGCAACACTATGTAGGAGTCTTACAAAAGAACTGAAGAGACTTATTAAGATTTTGAATCGCTATAGATGTCTGTCACAATTAAGCAAGTACTGATTTGTTAAGTTCTGATCCATTCTTATTTGAAGCATCACAATAGATTAGAACAAAACCTATAAAACAAACGGAATATGAAGGCTAGATAAGTCGGCCATTGTTTTTTTCTGTTTGAAGATGTCTCTTTGTTGCTGTCTAGTATTAATTGAGGATTCACCAAGATCGCTTGTTGCTGTGTGCAGATAAATAAATGTGTCCTGCGTATGAAAGTCACAAGTGTACAACTGCAAACTTTTTTCTTAGTCACTACCTCAATTGAATTCTGTACGATCAATCCCTGTTTTTATATGGACTATTATACTGCACCCTGTCTAAATTAGTCCTCAGACAGAATGGACAAGAAGGAATTTGCTGCATACAGAACACCAGCAGAAAAATATCTGATCTCCGTATCAGAGTTTGTCTATTTAAGTAGTGGATGGTGACATATTGTATGTAACCGTAAACGTAATTATCTTGGTTTTTTCTTCCCTAGGAGCCCCACTCTAATGCACCTATCAGCACACCAATGAGCACATTTCACCCTGATTCTGGACCGCTAACAGTTATTTTACCTCCAGACTTGCCTGCCAATATGCACCCACACGAAAACAACAGTAACCTAATGCCACCACCTTCTGTCAGCGAGCCTCCTCAGTATTTTCATATCAACACTGTAAGTAGTCAGTTTACTTTTTCAAGTGCACATCTTTTGTGCCTCGAAAACCGTATTTTTTCCATGGGACCCTCCAAACATGAAAATATGAAAGATCGTGGCTTACCATGTACTTTGTTCGTGACACCCAACTTCAAGCAGGGGATTTCATTTACAAGAGGTAGCAAAGTACAAAATAATGTTCAAAGTGCATACTGCATTTATATATGTTTTGAAAAATGTAATTAAACACACAAAGATTTGATTTTGATAACAATTTTTAACTGAAACCAAGTAATTTCATTTGGCTCATGATGTGTCCAAGGAACGTCACTTGAACTTTTTGTCTGATTTGGATGTGTTACTTTATCAAAGTAATTTTACATTGTGCTAAGCTTTTTCTCTTTTTTCTTCATTTCTAGATGTCCTCAGAGGAAATCCCGCCCCCAAAGCTTGATTTTTCGGCTCCACCTCCGTATGAAACGGCTACCAAATTACCAACTTATGAAGAAGTACAAAGAGAAAAGTCAATGCAAGGAGAAATTCCTGACGTAAGTTCTGAATAAGAATTTTAATTTTTTTTTTTATTTTGCACCGGTTCTGATCGCTTTTTGTCTTGTTCAAATGATATAGAATCTTTATCGTCATTTTCTAGCGGTCGGTATTAAAAACGTGCTGTGTGTGTATATGTGTAACTGTTTAACAAGCACATGAAAATGTTTATACTACAGTTGTCGAAGTAATTAAAACAAAAAGAAAGAAAAAGTATCGAAACATGAACATATTTTTTATAGCTACATCATTAAAAACATGTTAATTTCACTACATGTCATGTTGTCATAAACATTTCATTTACAATTAGCGACATCTTTAATTTTTCAACTTTTTATCCTAAGAAAAACAAGGTGAATAGAAAACTTATAACTCCTCATGTAACTTCAAGGCCTACAATTTACAATCATTTTCCAACTCAAGATTTTTTTTTTACATGTCCCTCAGTAATGATTCATGTGCGATAGCTAAAATTTCTTGCAGTTGCAAAAGTTTCTACCGGAAGAATGAAAATTTTGCAGGGAAAATATTAGAAAAAAATACTATAGCCCAAACTACCTCAAAATCTTTGAATATGCTGTTGTTCCTATCAAACTGCTGCTTTAAAGAAGAATGTTTTACCGTCTTCTTTGCTTTGATCTTACAATTTTTGTAGTATTTTTCATCAGAAAATATTTTTATCATGTTTCTTATCTGCTCATAGGTTCCTCCAGCTACTGTACATAGACCTCAAACTTACGCATTTTTTGCAATTGATGCGGAAGCTGCCAATCAGGCGGATGCAGACTCAGGGCTTCTGGGAACAGATGTTATGTTTTTTGCTGCTTTTCTTGGTAACTACATTTTCTGACTAAACAGACATGTTGTAACTTCTAAATTGAATATTACTAAACAGTTTGAATCTTGCAATGATTAAAAATTTTTAGACAGCATCTATCTTCTTTGAAGATGGATTAAATTTAACTTCAGTTGTCCAGACGCTTGATTCGGTGTACTTTTGTGGTGTACTAATGTCTTTCATAATCATCAGAAATTCTTTAAATGCAAATCTATTCAATTTTAATTTCACATACACGTGAATTTAATTCTTTGTTTGTGTTAAGAAATATATCATTAAAAATTAGCTTTAAACTTGATTAGCTGTTAGGGACATTATTTAAATTTTTTAATCTTTTACTCATTTTGAATTTTTTATTTTCCAGTTGCATTCCTTTTCAATTGGGTCGGATTTTTGTTGTTTATGTGTTTTTGTCGAACTGTTGCTGCTCGATATGGTGCTCTGGCCGGGTTCGGTCTGTCTTTGGCCAAGTGGACACTCATTGTCAAAAATAATACTGAGTTCGCCTCTACAGAAAATAGTTGGTTGTGGTGGCTAATTATGGCTTTTGGTAAGTTTTGTATGTTTTGTCTGTAAAAATTTTAACCAATTGACTAATGTATTTTTGATAAATTATGCAAAAATCCGTAATAAACAATTAAAAATTATCCTAAAACTCATTCCCCGAGGTTGAAACTTGATATATGTACCAAGCACTCATAGAAACTTAACCAAGGAAACAGGAATACTTAGTCATGATGCTTCTATATTGTCAATTCATTGCTCTTTAAATCCTGAAAATCATTGAATGAGCAAAAATCAGGAAAATTTAAGCTCATTAAGTTCGACCATAGGATAATACAAAAAAACCCCAACAAAGTAACAAATTACTGTACAAAATAAGTTTTTGGTTGGTCACATTATCCATACAGTAGTCCCTTATTATTCTCAAAGGTTTGGTCTGGCGAAAACCTTGAGTATAAGGAATTCGCAAATACTGAAACCATACGCTTACAAGAAAATGGAGGTTCGGTGCCGGTGGTGGAGAAAAACGCTGACTTTCACTGATTGTCATCACGTACCTAGTCTTTTTTTGAGAAGAAACTTCGAAGAGTAGTTTGCTTCAGGTGCTGCATACTGTTGATTCATTGAGGTTATATAATTGCTCAAATGCGCTGTTGCTTAGACCTTCTCTCAGCTTATTTAGAATCCCTAACTTTTTAACAAGCAACAAGGCAGATGTAACAAGCTTCGGCGGATTCACATCATTGGGTATGCGGCATCTTTTTTTGAGACATTTCGATTTTGTTTACACTTTTAATTTGGACAAAATTGGAATAGGTATCACTAAAAATTTAAGAGAATTTTGAAGCTCAGAACTCGACTGTTCACATATAACTTTTTCCAATTCAGAATCCTCAGCAACACTGTGGCATCGTTCAAACATAGAAATATAAAACTTATGATTGTTTGTCTCCCAAAATTCACGACTAAGCAAAGCAGAGCCTCGCGAATGACGAGACCAGAAAACAAAAGCCACCTTGCAAGTACGCCAAACTCGTGAATGGCAAATTTGCGAATATCAAAGGAGCCTGTATCAAGATTGACGAAAATGCAATCTAATGAAGTATCAAAAACATTGATGTCTGGTAGACCAAAGGCTCAGAGCAGTCATTTTAAGTCAATGGGTCAATGAAGCTTAGTAGTCTTTTAAGAAAAAATCAATTTGAAGAAAATAGTTAAAATATTTAGGAAGTATACATATGAACTCAATTAAAGATACTTATGTACATTTAGCAGCTTTCACAGCGCAGCCTCTCGCTCTGTGACGCCCAAGTGCCATTGCCCCCTATCTTCCCAGAGATCATCAGGCAGATACTTATAGATACTTTCTATTCTGAAAAATACACCTTTAAAGTTTTCTCTTCAATCCTCCTCTATTTTTCCTTATTTACATTTCGATGTTGAAACACCCAAACCGTGTATCTCGGTTTGTGACGTTGGAGACTTCCTGTCATATTTTTTTCAAATGGAGAATTATTCAATGCGTCAATTCTTAAAAACCTATGTAATTTTTGTTCTATGTGCAAAGCAACTTCTGAAAAAACTTCAAGAAATGATGTTGATTTTTCCCTCCTTTAAAGAAATAAATTAGGAACAGAGATTTTTAAGCACAAGAAATGCAATTTGGGAGTTTCACCATTAATTAGCTTCTCCGAAAATAGGCCTCCGTAGGGTAACTGAAGTTCGTTGTCTTAGAATTATTCATTTCGTTTTTCTTGATTTATATTTTCAATTTTTAGACAAGACAGTTTAAACTGCAACTTGGTTGGCCGTCTTAAGGGTTGCTGGAGTTTATTTACTGCAACCATATCCGCTTCAATATTTCACGACCGTTGAGGAAAAATTTCCTAAAATATTTCTTTTTCATTTCAGGAATTTTGATCTGCATTCGAGCTATAATTCAGTACCTGAATATCAAACGAGGATGGAGACTTCTCTCCGGAACAGCACAAGAACGGTTATTATTTTTCTATTGAATGTAAACACATGATTTCTTCTTATAACTTTTGAGTGAGTTTTTATGTTTAAATGCATGGACTACAGCTCCAAGTAATTCTATGTTTTTAGAAGATTCCATCATTGTTTTTGGCAGAGGTTTTTACCCTGGATAGAGGAAGGTGGATGTGATCTGATTTATATGTTATTTTTATTTTCTAGACTGAAGGGGATGGTATCCTCATCCTCTCTTATGTTTATTCACAAATTTTTGACTCTATCAGTTGTAATTGGTTTCAATCAGTTTTCATTCACTTGTTGATTATGTATTTAGAAAACATTTAGGTTAATTTTAAAGTTATGGCATTTTGATATTTGTGGGCGCCTGCGCTCATTAATGACAATTTCCGTAAACCGTTCTTCAAAGGAATGTAGCGAGTAAATATTCTATCCCTGAATGGTGCTAAAATTTGAGTCTTGGGAAGCTGAATTTAAAGTTATTACGGTTCATCACCATTGCATTGGCCATTTTGCACAGTTAAATTTTAGCACAGCTCACAAGAGCTTCATAAATTTTTCAGTGTTAGATGTTGTGAAACTCAAAATTTGCATCAAATTACCTGGCATAGTATTGTCTGGTATGAGCTTAAGTATGAATTTAACTCAGTGAAATCTCTCTCAACAATTGTCAATTTTTTGTAGTAGGTCAGCGTGAAGTGAAAACAGGGTAGATGATTATCGAAGTCATTAATTAAGTTAAGTTTGTATTTTAGTCTTTTTTAATTTTGCAATGACAGCAGCATTGAGGTTTTTTTTAAGAATACAGTTTTATTTAAGATGCACTCTTTTTTATTAGTGTTAAGCTTCTATGCATGTATAATTAAGGCTTTACATGATCCAATTTAACGTTTTTCAATCATGCATTGCAATTAATGAAGTCAAGATACTCTCATGATTTTATTCCTCCTGCATTCTGATTTATTTTTCTGTATTCTGGCCTTCTATTTATTTTATGAGAGTTCAGTCAATCTCTGTGGGTCGATTATTGAAACTGTATTAGCAGAACAAGACAAAACATAGCCCTCTCCTAACAATGCAATGTATCGCATTTTGACGTCTTTTCGGGTTGCTTTAAACCGTCAGTAATCGGCCGGGAGGAGCCTAACTCTATTATAACTTAACATTTTGATATCTCATTCATGCCAAGAATCTCCTCCCATGCTGTTAAATAGACAATACTGCTTAGTCGATTTAACAAAGTGGTAACATGAGTTACAGAATCAATGTGCTACTTTATTGACATCCCTACAAATTTAACCTTTTGGTTCATGTGTCCTTTGATCTGATAAAAATTTCTGTCAAGAGTGGATGAGAGATTTTACTGTGTTAGAACAAAATGTGTATTGCATAAAATTAGGTTTAGAGTAAAGTAATTTAATTGTTTTCTGAGTAGGTTTTCTCTAATTTTTAAGTCTTAAAGAGTAGTAAATGTATTTCTTTGGTGTATCTATCAAGTTAATCATTTGTGTGAATTATTTAGACCGTTGAGTCGTTTAGCTCTATATTTTCTTGTTACTCTGCCATGTTTATTCTACGCTATCCATATTGTTTGTGGATCTCTCTCAATGCTTGTACTGTTGACTTCTCCTGAAATTCTTGTTTTTGGGGTTTATTTATTTTCTGTGAATTATTTTTTTTTTCTCAGGGTATCAAATTATTTATGAACCAGAAATTGAACACATTACTTTTTTTTTATCTGTACCTACATTTTTTGTGCTTCATTAGGTATGTGATTACATAGTGTGTAAGATCCTACACGATTTATTTATTTAGTTTGCAGCTGCAGGTTTAATATCAGCAATGTGATCGTTTAAGAATAACACACTATCTATTTGATGAAAATGATCTGGTTTTAAAGCTTGTGATCTGAGTAACTGATAAATGTTAATTTGTTCAGAAATGTACCCTCAATAGAAACACAAATACAGGGTATGGGATTATGTATTTTTTTGTTTAATCTAATCATATATAATTTAATTTGAAGCATTTTAAATAAGTTAGTTCATTCACAAACATTCTGGGAGACGCTTAATTGCAAGAACCTTCTTGGCGTTTTTCGTGGATGGGGACTAGGAACAGGGAGTAGGTCTCGGATGTTTTCAGTAAAGACCATTTTCTAAGTTGCATTGGCATTTGACAAGATTGATAATTTATAAATAATGGTGGTATTTCACATTGTCACCATTTTTTTGAGCGACTATTCTAATGGAAAAAAATCTCAGAAATTATCTGTTAAACGTTTCCCTATTTTTTTCGTAATGTATCCCTTGTCTTTGAGAGATAGTATTTCCTAATTCCATTCTATCAACCTACTCTTACGCAGTTGCTAATATTTTTTTGTTCCTGTCGGTTTTTGTTTAACTTAATTTTTCAAGTTGTTTGATTAATCGGGGAGAATCTGAAGAAATGTAACTGAAACAATTGCAGTGCAATTCTACTTTTGAAGGATGACACGGCTAAGTCATGTGAATGAGGCCAAGAATAGTGATGTAAATTCTTCACAGATTTCTTTCATTCTTACCATGAACCAAGTTTTTAACCAGAAATAACAAATGTAACTTGATCTTAACAACGGCTCAAAGCATTTTCACCGATTGTTCATAGAAAGCCAAAGCATAAAGTTATATCTACGTTTTGTTTTCAATATTCATTCATATTTCAAGATATTTTCTAGAGATCACCATCACTGTCAAAGAGGTATCTCTGAAAAGCAGAAAAGTATTCCTCTTTAACGTGTCAAGGTTTATGAGATTCAATTTGACAGAATTCAAGTATTTTAAAATCCACTCTTTCGTATATTTTTTCTTCATCCTACTATGTTCGAATCTTATGACCAAGAAGCTAAAAAAAATATGTTATGTCTCTGATGTGTAAGCAAGGTGAAACAAGTGGCAGTGAACACATTTTGATAGGATTGTAATATTTGATGTTCCTTTAGAGCTTTCTATGTGCGTCCTCGAAACGAAACACAAATTTAAATTTAAATGAATATTTGTTATTATTGTTTGGAGAAAGCAGGCTTGCACTGGAATCTGACCATTTCCTTTCTGATCTTTTCGATATTCTGTAACCATTCAAGATTATCTGTAGTAGACTACAGGTAAAAACACAAAAAGAGGCGGCTTGCAGGCAGAGTCAGAAGCTAGCATGTGGTATTGAGAAGGATTGAAATACAATAATATTGGCTTATTCGAATAATCCAGGCTTGTCGAAGCCAATCAACCTTTAGACAATAGATCGAGCCGCTCCTCTGACTTCGCCCCACAACTGCCACTTTTTTTGTTGTAGGTTTCTAGATTTATGACAAAAGCATCTCTTTATAATACCTCGGATCAGTCAGCACCACTCATTTCTCTGAGATGATTCATGGGTCATTCTGACAGCTCTCGAGCGCCCCATGATAATTTACTTTAAAATAAAGCAATGAATTGAGAAATCAATCAATGAAAAAACAAGGGAATGCTTATCAGGAACAACCTCTCGTAATGGTTTTCTCTGTGTATCCCGATAATAATCTTTTCCTCCTTTTACAATAGCCATGTTCGGTGACGAGACGTTGCAAGTTATATTTTGTTAACCTAAGTTCTGCGTTTATTATTTCCCCGTACTATTCGACTTCAGAATTTTTCAAAGATTTTACTGTTTACTTTTGAATTTTTTTATTTCTTAATGCCTGAGTATGGTTTGATTAGCTTCAACCAGAATCAACCTAACTGCATAACACATTTTACCCCTGTGTTTAATTTTTTTTAAATTTGCAAAATATCTTAGCTTAGAACTGTCTGCATATTTCTTTCTCGTACAATTTGAAGTAATAGTATACCAAAAAGTATCAAGCAGATAACAAAATTTAATTAAATTAAATGAGGTGTTACGAATTGTGAAATGCAGTTGTGCCGATCCTGATTAAAGCAGCCCAGTTATGCTACCAGGTAAATTCGATTCTCACTGTGTTTCAAAGATTTGTATCTTCGTGATTGTATTTTTTTGTAATTTAATTTATTTCATTAAATTCATGTAAGAATAAAGATCTTAATTACTCAGTTCTTGATCGTCATTTTTACCAAGGGATCTAGAGGCGGTTCGAAATTGCATTTTGGGTGTACAATTATTGTGAAGTAAAAACAATGAAATTAGAAACTGTTCTGTATTTGGATTTGTTCTTAAAGCTATATTCACGTTTTTTTTTTGTTTTTTTTTTCAAATGCCATATAGATGCAGTCAGAGATTTTCAAACAATTGAAAAAACGAAAAGAAAAAAAATGGTTGAGAAAATAACATATAGTGCCTTCTTTGGACGAGTATTAACAATTGCGTGTTTGTAATGAAGAAAATCTGTGCCTTCTCTCTGAGAGTCTCGACCTTATTTAAACTTTTGAGAGGTTTTAAGAATCAATGAAAACACATGACATGGTTACAGATGATTTTCAGCGACAGAATAAAATTCTCATCCAAGTTAAAAGGCTATTTTAACAAAGAATTTCTTCTCCCAGGGAGTAAATCATCTTATTCTATAGTAAAAAGGTATTGGTGTAACGCATGGCGCTTGAGGCTCGAAGTGCTCTGGGGGGTTCGACCGCGAAGCGGTCAGGGGGCGCAGCCTCTCAGCTCTCCTTTAAAATGGTGTCTTTAACGTAACCATCAACCTCTTTTTGAGTAGATTTATTTACTGAAGTCCCTAAATCTTTGGTCAATGATTTGAGACACAAAACTGGTCCAAAACAAGCAACAATATGGCAATACTCTTCCAGTATGGATACTATAGAAAACATCATCTCTCTTGGAAAAATTGGACTGAGTTTGACAGAATCGCATCAAGTTTGAATTGAGACAAAGAGGCTTGAAGTTTTATACCTCCGTGAGACACAATGTTACAAAATTTGACACTCAAAACATTTTTTCTCGCCTGTGAATTTAAAGGGAAGAAAATCTACCAGTAGTTGAATTCACACTTTTTCTAAAATGTAACTTGGCGCGTTTCTGCTGAATTCTGTCCAATGCAGGATACTTGATTCAGGTACTTGCTCAATACAATTAGTTTACACTTGTAGAAGGTCTGTCCAAGAAGAAACCTGATTGTTGTGCTTCACAGCAAACAGCTCCAAAAATGTCTCTCCTTAGATCGATTAAAAGCTGCTCAGAGGCCCAATACATTTCTATGATGTTGTTCCGTGACGTACGGTCCTTTCATTAGACATGATTATGCATCCAGCGCAGTCAACATGAGTTTACTTCCACAACTCTTTAATTTAATCAAAATTTTCAGGAAGTTTGTATTCCTCCCATCAAGTTTGTTTATAAAGAAACACTTTCCAAAACTCTTTAGTCTAGATGGCTCTTCCCTCTTGAAAAACAGTTCATTGAAGTTGTGTGAATTTATGCAAAGCACCTCCAGCCTTTCAAGGAAGATTTAAGCCAAGAATCAGGAGGAGGATAAAAAAAGTACAGCTGACGACATTTATGTCATTTTATGCACAAAATTAAAGAATTTGAAGCAATGCAAGAACAGGAACATTGTTGTAAATGAAGGACTTTTTTGTCTCATCTTTACTTTGAAATGAACAAAATGCTTTAAATATGACTCAATTTGACGGCATTAATGTTACCACGATTTAAGCACTGATTGCGATAATTCCATTTTTAGAGTAAAATAAAAATATTATTGGGCTTGTCAGATTTAAAGTGAACCAGATAGAAACTTATTCAGCCGTCCAGTTCCTCTCAAATTGCGAAAATCTGGCTCCTCCAAGATCAGACCTCATACAGAAGTACAGGTGAAAGCTGAGAGGAGGATAAGACTGAGGGAGATTAACTTAAAAATAGGAAGACTCAAGTTTACAAGTAAATAAAAATTGGAAAAGTAATTAATAGGGGTCATTCATGAGGAAAGAAATAAATCAACAGTGCTAATAACATGTTTTTGTTTGAAAATTCAAAGCTTGAGGACCCCATCTACTTCAGCCACGGTGTTGGCGTACGAGGAAAACGGTCAGACAATAACATGACAGGCAAAAGAGAGCCCCTCTCCCTTCCTCCGAATCTGTTTTGCTCTCAAGTCGGAGATAAGTAAACCGAGCACTCGAAAAATTCAACTCCTGCAAACTGATTATTGAGAATTGTGACAAAGAAGACAAAAGGTATATGAAAGGAACCTATTGGTGGAGGCGGGTGATTGCAATAGACACAGGAGGTTGGTAATAGACTAACTAACAGCAACCCACAAGAAACCCTAAAGTTAGTCCATCATTTTCTCCCTTAGTCTATAGGAGCCACCCATTTCAACCAATGGGACTGCTTCATACTCCCTATGTCTTCTTTGTCTATTGCTTTGTCTATCAATTTCAATAATCAGCCTGCCGGAATGACGAAAAAGATAGGGAGCAAATGCAGCGGAAGGGCTGTCTTTGCCAGGCAGCGGATCAGACAGTTCTCAAAGTAAGTCAACATTCTGGACTGAGTGTACAGGGCTTATCTTTGGTGCAAGCTCTTCTTTTCTTTTACGTTTCTTTTCCAATCCATATTTTTGAATACCTAAATAACAATTAGTGAGATCTCTTGCTGCATTTGTATACTTCCCATCCATCTGAAAGCTATTAAAAATCAAATTAATGATCTAATTTCTTTCAGTGAAGATGTAAATGAATGCTCATGAGCAGAAAAAAAGAAAGAAAAGACAGTTCTTCTCTTCCTAATTGGCAAAATTTAAAAAAACTAGGGCTCTTCAAAATCTGTAAAACGGTTGTTGATTCTGGATATACTAGAAATGATCTAATTTTTAATGAAAACCCCTCAGATCAGGACATACTTTTTAATCATGATCAGGTTACGAGTGAACAACAGGAGTTTGACGCCCATTTTTTGATCCACCAGATTCAAAAACACATTGCAGAAATATAGATCAAAGACATTTTTTGGAATCTTTCAAGACCAGGAACCAAGCAAAATTTTATTTCACGATAGGAAGTTTGAATTTTTTGTTCTCAAGCACGCTAGCAAAATCACTAATTAACACATTGGAAGCCATAGCTACAGCCTGCAACCAAGAATCGGTGATTCATCAATGGATTACTGTGGCTGAGAATGAAAATTACTGACATTCGACTGTAATTTAAGACTCATCACGATTATTGGTACCACAGATAATGGAAATTCAGGTAATTCAATATCTTAACCCATTGACTTACAATGACGGCTCCCAGCCGTCATCGCAGCGCTGGGCCAGCTCTGCAATGACGGCTCAGAGCCGTCCGCTGATTGTTCGCGTTATTTCGGCAATTCTCCGGTAGATTGCGTTCTCATCAATGTTTATATGAGTGGTGTGGCCACCCTATGACTTATTGTGTACGGTAATTTCTTGTTTTGTTGCGGTATTTTCATATTAATGTGCGTTTGCACATGAAATAACCTCAAAATTTTCTGATTTTCGCTGATCTTGCGATTTTTGCGATTTTGACAGCTATAAACCACATAAAAAAATCATTGTGTTCAAAGTTTTCACCATTTTTCTCAAACGTTGCATTGTGAATGCTTATTTTGTCAATTTTCACCCTTTGAGAAATAATTTCTGGATTATTTTGAAGTGTTCAAAGTTGCTGATTTTCGCCAAATTAAATCGTAATTCCTGGCCCGGCAGGGTCAAATTAAATCATAAGTCAATCGGTTAATACAGAATACTCAGCGGCAAAATTTAATTACAGGGACTTCAACCATGAGTCATCAATTTTATTCTCATGAAAAATGGCCTCAGAAGAGAGAATAGAAAGGCTTTTTTTGCATGCGATGTTCAAGATTTGGTCTTGAGAGGATTAAATATAATCAATGAGACATATTTATGCTAAGAGGAACTATGTTGCACGCAAACTCTTCACACATAGTGTCCCTTAACATAAATAAGTCCAGTAATGAAAACACTCTGGAGCACCAATAGCATGATCACAAGTCCATCACAAAATTAGACTGTGTCTAAAGGAAATTCAATTAATAGGAACTAAGCATACAGTTTTCACTCCTTTTTCCGCGATCGTCGTTTCATATTTGCTGTACATGTGGGACAGTACCATTTGCCTTTTGGAGGGTCCGTTATTCCAACACAAGGACAATGGTACCATTCGTAAGGACACTGTAACATAAAAAAAAAATCAGAAAATGAAGTATAATTAGGATCAGTGATAGCAAGGTAAAGTAGGTGAAAAGATTTGAGTCCTGGTGTGTGCCAAGGTTTATAAACAGGATTTACAGAGTGCTAAGAGAGATACTGGATTTTTGAGAGCACATTTTTTATACAAGTAATTCACTTTGGCAGAAAATTACCATTTGTTCAGTTTTAAGTTTTGTTTGTGAGCAGGAATGCGGAGAGGAAATTTAAAAAGATGATTATTTAGGTTGTAGAGAAAAACCTTTCTGGAGGCAAGGCAGATGTTTTCAAAGTAATCATAGACAGAGATAAGACAATTTTCAAAATAAAAAGTGACCAATTCTTACATTTTGCTTTGACTCTTAAACTCCTCCGTACTTGAAATGAAAAAATCATGCAAAGGCTGAATAGCGAGGTGATTCTGTGTTCACATTCAACAAAGAGAATACATCTTTAAAAACCTGGCCTAATATCAATGCCTCATTTTTGCTGGGTGTAGCGTAAGATGTATTGCTCGCGAGTGTGGTTGGTGCAAAGACATTTTGAGGAAATATCAATGGGTCAAGAACAAAATCGTGTATTTCAATATGCGACGTTGCTTCAAAAGGATAAAATAGGAGCGGACATTTTGAAACACCACAATGTGGATACAATGTTTCCTTCTTGCCACATATATTTTACTTTCATCTTGGCAGAAAAATATTTAATTATTCATGACAAAGATTCCTCTTTGGTGCTGCTGACATAAGTTAAGGGAAAACTACTTCCAGCCACTTGTTTTTCAAGCATGCTCGGATGGTAGAAAATAGTTACTACTTACATTCTTATTATCACAGGCTACCATAGTTCCGTAAGCAACTTCATTGCATGTGCAGTATCTTGGCTCATCAGGATCATAAGCAGCATCAACAGACTGCTCAGAATCTTCGATGGACTCCTCTACTACTGTTGGTATGGCAGCATTAGAGTTGTAAATTTGATTGTTAAACGCAGACATGTTACCCATACCATTAGATTTTCTGAAAAAGAAATAAATAAAAAAACTAATGATACAAGCAGTCACTGAGCTCAAAACGAAAAATAATCCAGTCATGTAGGTGGGATCAAATGCCAATAAAATCAAATATTCATAAATGGAGGAAAAATTATTTGTTATTTTGGAAAAACATGAACAATGGGAAACATCGAAGAAAATGGGGTAGTCTTTTAAACGAGGAACCAAGAGGGTTTGGCAAAATTTCTCAATAGTGAGCAGAACACTCATAAAAGTTTGTGTAGCTAAAGAGTCACTTTTCAAAGATTCATAGTCCCATTTTAAATAAGAAAACAATCGAGCTCCAGGACATACATAATTATTAATTAAGCACTGTTTTTGATGATGCTTTTACACATACAGATAATTATTACTTTTTGTGTTTTTTATGGGTATCTTGAATAGCAGCAATGGCCGTTTGAGCAGCTCCCGCTAACTCGCGACTTATGGCTAATTCTGTACCACCCACAGCACTACTGCCAACTGAACCAGCTCCTGAACTGTGTATTGCTTCATAAGATGCTTTCAAGCTTGCAGTCCTCCGTCCTTGTTGCATCTATTGATTGAAAAAAGAGATACGAAATGAAATTATTGAGCGCAGTGTCAGCTATTCTGCTTTTATGGTGCAATGCGATACGCACAAGTGTTCTGTTTCCTTTGGTTATGACTTGTGCAAACCTATGCACCTAAAATAATATCTTTCGGTTACATAGGCTTTGCGCCCATGTTAAACTTAGCTGATTACTTTAACTTGCGTTTAGCGATGACTAATTTGTAAACGGCATCAAACATATTAATGGCCGAAGTCGAAGACCACATATTTCGATCGTAATGTTTCAAAATTTCCGATCCTATTTTATTTTTTCGAAAAAAAAGAAGTCAACTTCATATCTGGAATTTTATGCAGAATAGTCTACTGGCAGCGAAGGAAAATCAAGGAAGTTTTCAAGAAAAGTCATTGACTAGTTTTCTGAAGAAAAATAAAGTAAGAAAGGAAGTCTGTGATGTCCCAGACACACATACAATACAATGCTATGCACTTTGGCCATCGATACATCGTTACCTGCCGGCCAAAGTATCACAAACGCCATACGAAGTTTAAAAATTTCCGCCACCATTTTATTTTTTTACAGAAAAATTGTTCAACGAAGCTGTCTGAAAATGTCACTCAATTTTCTTTGTGCTGCCGATAAATTCAGTGAAATATTTGAACAGATTCATTCAACAATTTCTTTGTAAAAAAATAAAATGGCGCTGGAAATTTTTAAACGTCGCATGGTCCTTGTGATACTTTGGCCAGAAGGTGAAGATATCACATTCGCTATCTTGACTGTATTAAGATGGTAGTAAAAAGGATGCCTATGATTTTTCTGCTGCTATTACACAACACATCTTGTGATTATTGGTATTACTTAACCATCATCTTTCATAATTTTGCTGCAAGTCACTTTAATTAAGATATTTAACATCGATACACATTATTCTCTACACTTTTCTTGTATCTTTTGCATTCTTCAATAACTTTTACATAGAGTATTTAACATCTTTCATTCATTCCTGTGGGCAGTCAGCAATGTGCTGATACTCGCGAAAGAACCTTTAGAACACCAGAGGGAATGTTGCTCCAATTTGCTTATTTTCAAATCCTAAAAATCCAAGAGTGTTGAAATTAGTAAATTCTATAACTTTTGCAGACGTTACAGAAAGAAGCAGAGTGCATTCTGCAGTCTCAAGAAAAAAATTCGAGGGAAAATATAATAGAACAAATTAGAAGAAAAAAAAAGACTAAAATTGAATATTTTAGCACAAATGGGAACTATTAGAAATGAGGAACTTGAGACAAAGGTACCTGTTGAGTTGCAGCTATGGCTTGCGAGGCAGCTGCAGCTATGGCTGTTCCACCTGCACCCATATGAGCCAATGAATATGAAACGGGGGGCGAAGGAGATATTGTTCCACTGGATAACATATTCATGGCTGTATTTTGACTTAATCTAACATCACTAGAAGTTTTATCCGATAACTGCTGTCGCTTTGGTGCTTCTGTTGTTAATGAATCTCTTCTCTTTTCTGTGAAAAAATTAAAGTTTGATTAAAGAGACACGATACAGGCAAGATTTGTTTAGATGTATTCTAAATGTCCAAGCTTATTCCTTTAACCAACTTTAGGAAGACTTCAATATATCAAATCATGTTATATCGGATTCCGCGATTTAACGGATTGATTTTCAGGTCCCTTCAAAGGTTTCACGCTGATTCGGATTAACAGATTCTGCAATTTCACGGATTGATTCACCAGTTGAGAAATTCAATTAATCGAGGTCTCACTGTATGTGATCAAGTTGGAGGGCGGATGAGGAACCCAAAATTCTGAGCCATTCCACTAACTTAATTTTAGAGCGCTCTAATACATACTTGGATAAATTTTTTGTGTTTAGTAACTGTGCATCTTGATGTGCTGGGTGTTGGTGGTACTGAAGGGACTACACAGTATGACCTGAATCAAACTTTTTTTATATTTATTTTGGCAATGCTAAAAGCTGCCTCAAGGAGTGTTCCTACTTGTGTGAATTTTAGGCTGAGAGGTGAAAATTTTCTCTCTTATACAATTCTTATAGACTCAGCAAAAAAGCTATGAGAATTCAGGAGATCAGCTCCTTTATATGATGTAATGATGAGAGCAATGGTGCATGTCTGTGGCCTGCACTGCCATCCTAGGGAAGAACGCCATATAAATATTTCGACATTGCCGACATTTCTACGACAAAATATTTTCATGAAGCTTTGAATACCTTCCCTTAAAATTTCCGGATGTCTACTTTAGATTGAACTTTTAATAGAATTCTTTCAAAAAATAGAAAACAAATATTCAAAAGTCCTCCTGAAAATTTGTTATGAATTCAAGGAAATGTGGCGATGTTGGAAGGCTCTTACAATGTTTTTCCTTAGCAAGGCAATATAGTATTAATCACATTTGCTTTTTAGTTTTAGAGAAAGTTGAAACACTTACTATTTGCAATAGCTTGCATATTACTATTAGTTAACCTGCTGGAAGAGAAACTATAACGATTTTCTTTTTGACAACTGGGTGAAGGATGCTCAGACTCAGCTGCCCCTGTAATGTTGCAACAAATCATTTACAAAATCATTCGTGACAGATAAAGTCAGAAACTTAAAGCAGAAAAAACGTAACTACATTGTAAATAAATAAAGAAAAAAAAAAGAAAAGAAAAAGAACATGCAATTTTTGAATCTTTCCATAATTATATTAACTTTCCTTAAATTTCCATTATTTCTTGTACTGTGAGAGGGAGGGCGGGATGTTAAAAGGTCTCAAGAAAGTGGAGGCCTTTCACAATTTTTTTTAAGGTTTGAATACATTGAAGAAGACAAACAAAGAACAGATCCAGCGAAAGAATTTAAAAAATATCCTAAATTCCAGACAACTTCTATGTTTTTACGGTGGGTATTTCTCCAACTCCTGACTTGGCAGCATCAAACTGAGATAGCTGATTTGAAATTAAAATCTGTGAAAAACTGCTATGGTTCGATGTCTTCCACTACATGTGTCAACCCTTAATCATCAAGATGACATACACGCGGGATGCTGGATCCAGTCAGGGATCTGCACAAATGCGATTGATAGGGCATTATTCTCTCTCACTAGATCCCTCTCAGCACTAATTCAGTGCCTTCGTCGGCTATGACAGTGTTTGCCTACGATTGGACTACAATTTGACATTAGGAACTACAATTTCTGGTTCAGTTTAGAAACAACTTATGTACAGATAATTTCTTTATGTACATAAATGTTTCTACAGATTAGTCGGAAATTGTTGTTCCTAATAGTAAAATGTAGTACAATTATACTGAGTGGTCAAGGAAATCGAGGAGGCTTACAAATGGATTAAACTTTGCAATTTGGAACTACAATGTTTGGATCAGTTGAAACAACATATACACCACTAGTTTCCCTATAGATATAGGTTTTTTTACAAAGAGTTGGAAATAGTAGTTCCTAATTGCAAAATACAATCCAAATCTACAATGATTCTGGATAAGAATGCTCTAAACTTACTCCTTTCAAGAATTTCTGTAATTCCCATATGATCTGCTTCAAGCTCCATTTTAAATTTGTGAAGCTCTTGGTCTAATCTTCTAACGTACCTTGACACTAGTTCATGCATGTTGTTGGCTAGCTGAATTTTTTCATCTGTAAAATAAGAAAGGAGTTCTGTTTCAGAGATATAAAATACTATAAGGTAAAACATGATCAGCCTTAAACGCCACTGATCATGTAGCATATTGACCATAATGCCATTCATTATAAGTCTCCCAAAGTGCACTCTCACTTAGATCATGTTCATTACAATAACCAGATGAAGTGAAAAATTGACCGTAGTACATGTTCATTTATTTGGCGATGGGGATGTTTAATCACACAAAAGGTGACTGGCCTCCACTCAAGCAAACAAAAATGTCTGTTGAGGAAAAAAAAGTGTTATTCATACTTACCCCTAAACACTGAATACTAGAAATGCTAAAATAACAGTGATAAACTAAAAGTAAACCTGCACGAGGAACAAGAAAGTTCTTTGCAAGGAGTTCTGGGGCAAAATTTTTGTCGACCACTTTCTATTAATGAGCCGGGAGGACTACACCACAAACCGCAGAAAAAAGGTGCTGAAGACCTAATATAACTTGTTGTCAAAAGAGAAATCTTTCATTTTTATTTTGTTCAAAAGTAATAGAAATGTACCTTACCGCCTCTGATGTTGCAAAATATCATTTCATGCTTACAGTTTTCTAGGATGTTAGCAGAAAAAAATAGAGTAAATAATGCCTGAAACTTTCTGAGAATTTATCCTCAGCTGTTAAATCAATACCAAAAAAATGTTGATGCATTATGTTCAAGAGATTTCTGTGAAACAAAAAGTGAATAATTTAGGAGTTGAACCTTGTCTATGACCCATCTTATAAAGCTTACCTGCATCTTCCAAAGTTTTATAATAATCACTTCTGATATTTTGGTACTCGGCTTCCTTGTCCTGCGGCTTCATTCTTCGGGCATTTAAAAAAAATTCTTTCACTCGTTTCTCTAGACTGTCAGTAGAATCTGAAAAAAAAGGTCAGAACTGTTAAGAGAGCAATGTTGAAAAATTAAAAAAGGAATACATTCAGTAAAGTTCCACACTTTATTACTGACTGAGAAAAAAAAAAAAAAAAAAAAAAAAAAAAAACTGACGCAGTAGCAATGATTGAATGCTTTGCAAGGAATGAAAGGCAGTCCTTCGTCTAGTAGAGAATAGTGTTTTCTTACAACATAGGGTTCCAACTACATGCTAGAACGGCACATGGCATACTTAGGGCTCCTAAATATGTATGCATATTTTTTATAGTTCAATGAAGACTGTTGGTAGTAACATGTTAGAAATCAGTGTCAGAAAGCTCCACACATAGAAAATTCCTTCTCTGAGGAAAAATGTATAATCGCCATCATTTCAACGAAGCATTCCTAACACGACACTTTACTCTGATTTTTAAAAGAAGCACCATTCAGTTGCCTCTTGCTTTGGCAGGCAGAAACATTTAAGTTCTTACAGTAAAATTTTAGCTTGTACTTGTGTTGTAATGAAAGGGTAGTGATCCTTAAAGGTACAAATTAGAAAAAATAGAAAAGGAGAACTTACTTTGAACTTGAAGATCTAACTCTCTCATGTCTGTGAATCGATCCCACAGCTCTTGAGGCAATTGCTCGATCACTGAAAGTAGTCAAAATGAAATTGAAGTTCGACAGAACTATTCAGTTGACACTTTAAGTATTTTAGCTGTTGCTTGCATGTTTAAAAGACATGTGAAGGTACAGCAAAGTTGGCGTAATAAAAGCTAGCGCTTCAGCTTCGTAAGTATGGTCTGAATATCCTGTCATAGTTCACTTTCAGTGACATACGTTTAACCGTCATTTATGGAAAAATGGCTCAAACAAGCGAGTCAACATTACCTACCTAATCTAAACTTGAAACATGTAATTCCCATCTGTAACCCACAATGAGCTGGTAATCAATGCTCAGCCCATGGTCAAGATCTGACATCAAAGAAGAATCGGATATTTTAAGAGCTTATGAAAATAACATTAAGTAAAAACAAGAATTTTGGAGCACCCAAATCAAAATTACTTAGCATTTATCTAACTTGGCCATCTAGACAAATGCGCGTTAATAGAGGGGTAAATATTTATAGTAAGATTTAATTCAACAGCAACTCCAGCTGACAAAACCGATACAAGACAACTAGTCCTTAATTTTAATTCTTAACATTGATCAGCAATGCAAAGACAATGTTGACGCAAATAGCAGGTTTTGATAGCGCAGATGATAGCGGAGGTTTGTTGATAAGGCTCAAGAGTGCCTCCGGAAGGAGAAAGTCTGAAATCTTTGATGATGTTCGAGTAGATATAAAAACTTTATATCATATAACGATAAATTGAGATTCTGTAATGGCATTAATGCAAGAGCATTATGTGAGTTGCCGCAGGCTTTCAATCCCCAAGGAGGGTCAAGCCTTCCAAAAAGAACATAAAAAAGTGATGTGAATATTGTGAAATTGGGTCTTACTTTCTAGGTAATCTTCGAGGTACAACATTTTGCTACTGGATGTAATGTAACAACAGCGAATAAGAACAGTATACTTTGAGATAATTCAAGGTACAGAACACTGAATTGTCCAAAAAATTTGATTACGAGAAAAGTTTCAGGTTATGGTTTCAGCTAGCGTAAACAAAAACAAAATGGCTGGAGCTTCCAAGAAGTATGCCAAGAAGTGAGGTTAGGTTCCTTTGGTAACTCATCAACGAAACCTCATCACACGTGGTTTTTCGGTCTGCTTCTTGTAGTATTTGCTCTGAAACTAATTTAAGTTTAATCCTCGATTCTCCTTATCCACAGTGATAATTGAAGGCGTGTGTTCGGCATTTAACAAAATTATAAGTAGCCATCCGTGATATAAGGTATGTATGTATACTTAGATATCTTACTTTTTCAGCAGCCTGATTGCTGAAATTTTGTGTTTGTCGACCGGATAAGGCTAGATTAAGGAGAGTTGAGTTATGTGATTGGTCAGACTTATCCTTTGTCCTCTTTGTCATACTGATAAAGAATGGGTTTAACCAGGATTTGACAACATATCATCGGCAACCAAATAGATACCTATTAGGCTTTTTTTTATCCGTGGAACACTATGTCAGCGGTTCGGACTTATTCAACCGTCCTAACCGCGGCCTCAACCCACCTTGGAAGAGCGGTCCAAGCGTTCCACTGCAACTCATGGAACGCACCCGCTGACGAGTAAATTCGTCATGTGAGGCGAATGGGTTAAGGACAACCAGTCAATGTGGTAGGAGAAATTTTTACTTGCCCTTCAAGGGCTTCTTTTTATCCAAACCGCATAGGGTCGCCACGGAACACATCACTTTTTTTATCCTGTTCCGCTGGTGCGTCCTATGTGTTCCAGTGGAATGCTTGGACCGCTCTTTCGATGTGGTTTGAGGTTGGTTGAAGCCGCGGTTTGGCTGGTTGAACCAGCCATGGACCGCTACCATCACGTTCCATGCGTTCCATGGATTGAAAAAAAGCCCTTCAGTTGCCAGCCCAACTTTCTCAAAATTTGGAGAAAATGCATGCAGATAATCACAGTTCTTTACATATCGCGTTCGACTCTAATTGATTGTCAGAGATCTTGTGGGGTACTCAGTAGCCATTACCCGCCCAACACGGAAATATTTTAAAAATATTACTGAAATATTGTCAAAAACATTTTAACAATATTTTAACAATATCGAAATAATATTGCTGCAATAGTTTGTTGTCCGCCCCCCTGACAATATTGCAGCAATATTGTCAAGGTAATATTGATAATATATTTTAAAAATATTTACTTGCGATGAGGTTATCATATTCCATATCCGTGTGCGCACACTCTAGGAGACGCCTTTGGTACTAATTTTCTTTCTAATGTACACATGCGTCCAGGTCGTGGATCGTAGAGTTGTTACTGACCTTAAAATCCGCGCCGTCCTAGTCGGGATTAGAACCCACGCCTCGGGGTGGAGTTGATATCCGAAGTCCAGTACTTTACCACCAGACCAGCCAGGCTTGATGTAGATGGGCCCGTAAATTCAATCTCTTAACTATCGCAGGCCTCTGAGTCCGTAAAATGTTTGTTTATTGACGGATTCTTATAATATTTTACCAGAATTTATTATTTATTATTTATTTATTATTTTTTATTTCATCCTGTAATTTGTGTTTCAAATTCTTTCTTAATTGTACTCAACATATTCCTATTCATGTATTACAAATTTTCGTTTTTTTTAACTCTCTCTCATTTTTTTCTTTACCAAATTACTGTTTTTTATAATTGCGTCTTTTTCCAGTTTTAATTATTTGAGCTTTTTCCTAGTTTGAATTTATGTCGATGTATTTATGTTATGTTATTTATTTTTTTCCCTTCTTTTTGTCTTTTCTTCCCCCCCCCCCTTTCTTTTTTCTAGCGATTGATTTTAGTAAGTTCCGCAAAATAATTGGTAAACAGAGCAAAACCATACGCTAATTTGGCAAACATTTTGAAAATCTAGCAAAAATTTTAGCCATAATAGCATAAACTAGTAATGTTAATGTCGCAAAAGTATAGTGCCATTTTCGCACAATAAAATTACCACTTTTGCAAATTGTTTTGTCGTTCTCGCCACGAGGGTGGGCATTTTAGCAAAAAAAGCAAATTGCAGAAATCGCAAACCATTTTTTGCCATTTTAGCAATTAATTTTTAAATATTACAAAAATATTTATAAAATATTTTTAACATAATATTAAACAAATATTTTTAAACTAATATTTCCAAAATAATTTTAAATTATTTTGTAAATATATTTTACAAACTGTTTTAAAAGTAATTACATAAATATATTTTGTAAATATATTTAAAACATTTTTATAAATATATTGTTACAATATTGTCATGAAATATTTTAGCAATATTGTCAACATATTTCTGCAGTGTATTTAAGGAAATATTTACATGACAATATTGTTTCAATATTGACAATATTGCTGCAATATTGCTGCAATATTTCGTGTTGGGCGGGATAGCACTCTCGGTTAGGAAAAAGCAGCAAGGTAAACCGCCGTTGCCGTACCTAACTGCCTCGTTTCCCGACATCTACATGAACAACATTTAATGTAGTTGTCGTCATCAGTGCTATTACGTAATTAAAACAGTCCACGGTAATGAAGATGACAGAATTTTCCCCTGCCATTGCAACCTATCCTCACATTTAGAACAAGATAATTCGACACCGAGTCCTGCAAAGTTGATGGGTGAGTCTTGCAATGCGAATCTCTCTGCCAGGTAAATCATTGTGATAGTTTTCTTTGTACCTATCATGATGTACCTTGTCCTTAGAGATTCAAGTCTGTTTCCCATGAATTACGCGCTTGAGTACCTAGAATTAATTATTCATGCTGTTTTTTTTTTTGCAGAGGCTTCACTATGAGCATTCTAGGACAGAAGGATGAAGTAATGGGTGAAACACCTGCACCCAAAGCAGTGAAAGGGAAGCAAGCCAAGTAAGCCATTTACTACATCAAGTTCAGTCAGCATTTTGTGTATATCATTTATGTCATCAGTGATAGTGACAATAATGATTTTTTTTTTTCATAGTTACTGGTTCATAGCATTGGGACTCTCATTCAGGTCAAGGTGTTGGCAATTCTCTGAAGTAAGCCACTTGAAGAGATGTAGTTTCTTCCATCTTTATCAGTGGTTCATCAGTCTCCTACTTTCATGAACTTATTGTCTGAACTTATTTGTTTTTTCCACCTCACTTTTTTTGCCATTGAATATGGACTTCTCCAGGATCCCATAATAAAACTAAGTAAAGTGCTGATGCATTCCTCAGCCTCTGCTCCATGAGATGTTTCATGGGATTCGTCCCAAGTTTGAATCGCAGGAATGAAACTTCTGGGCTCTTTCCCCGTTAAACAAAGCAACAAAATTTATTCTCCTTCTCTCTGAGTCGCTCTTAGGACTCCACAAGGACTTTTCTCAAATGGTACTGCGATTAGTATTGACAAACTCAATATTTTTCCGAACTTTACAAGTGAGATTTTCTCCTGGAACTAATCCTATGAAATGTCCTGAGGAGACAAGACCTTAGACGGCTATCAGAAAGATGTGTGAGTGTTCTCTGATTCCTTTTGAGGATAATCTATCTCCCCTGCTCTCTCTTGACCTGCGTGAGTAGTTCATATTTGCAAGAAAATTTGAAAAATACGGCTTATAATCTACAGAAAAAGTATGATGACGATGCATAAGAATCTGATGAAAAGAGAGAAATAGGGAGGAAGGTAACACTATTAGGAAAAAGAGTCATAGGGAACGATGATTTAATAACTGAAAGAGTCCCCTAGCTTGTGCACCCCAGCACACTGAAAAAATGGCGACAGGCATATATTTGAGGGAATAATGTTGAAAAGTTTGATATTTCAATGAAGACTTGGACCCTTTTGGCTCCAAAAATTTAAATTTCCTTCAAAGTCACAAGTGAAAAGTGAATAGGTATGCCATACACTCCATACTTACAGCACAAGTTTGATTGATGTAAGCTTTAGTTTACTCTTCTAGTGCATATTTACAGAAGCTATGATCATGTTTATATCGATTGGCATAAAAAAATTGTGAGGTGATTTCGTTCATGCTTCTTTGTAAAATTCTGCATACCCATGATAGTATTCACTAATGCATCTTCATATTAGAATTATTTTAAGGATCTGTCGGCCAAGAAGTACTCAAAAACTTATTTCATACCAAAGGTGAGAATTTTTCAACATTGGTCACTATGTCCAGCTTTTCTGATAGAGATTCATCATCAGGCTTATTTCTGTTGAAACCGGTTTGCTCTTCTGTACTGTCCTCTTAGCCCTGAAGTTTTGACTGAGGATCTCTTGGTCCTTCAGGTGTATACATAGGACCTTTGGATGGACATTTTGATAGGCAATATGTTTTGATTAAACTGAACATTGCATTAATTAACAAACAAGCTAATCTCTGTTTTTTCCTTTTTTTTTTTAGGAAAGAAGGTGTCAAAACTCTTGCAAAAAAAACAGTATCAACTAAGAAAAATAAACCCAATAAACAGAAGAAAAAAGAAAGTAAATCAGCAGTTTTGTCTGAGAAAAAAAATAGTATGAGCAGTTTGAAAGTATTAAAAAATCAACTTTGGATGAAAGTTGTGAAAGAACTAGCTGGCAGGGCTAATCTGATCCCAATTCATCAAGAAATTTTAAAAAAACTTGTCGGTCGCACATGTGTACCCCAACATAAGGATCGATTTGGTGTGAGTATAATTGTTGAGTATTTATGATATAATTTATTTTTCTGAAAATGAAACACTAATTTTGTTACCATTTTAAGTTTATTGATAATTGATGGTTCCTCTAGCAGCCCCCCTATTATCACCTTCTTTCATCCTTACATTTCTCCGGGAATCCATTTGTTGGAAGTGAAGAGTAATCATTCTTTAGCTTTAAAGTTTAAATGTTTGAAATTGTATTCTCGCCTTTCTGAGTCAGTTTTAAATGAGAGTATTATTTGTGATCCTTTGATCTGCATCTAATGGAATTCAATTGCTGTAGATATTAATTACTCCTGGAGTGGAACCTTTTTTTTT
>NW_017547177.1:7232812-7262249 GCF_001854935.1 Bemisia tabaci
GGGGGGGGGGGGGGGGGGGAAAAAAAAATTATAAGCATGTAACTACTGTAACCTCTAGTCTAAAACAAGCAAGAGAATAAGAATTCCCTTTCTAGGTAAAATATATTTAGTTGGAATAATATTTTTCATGAAGATTTGTTATTATTATAGACTCCAGAAACCACAATAACTCATTGTTACCTTGAATGAATGGAGATTTATTCCACATTTGGTCTTTATTTTGCTATAAAGAACTACCATTTTGGACTCACCCACTTAGTGCCTATTAGTGCGATAGTGCCTATCCACACAGGGAAACTAATGAAGCATAGGTTGTTTCTGAAGTGAAGGAGTAGTAGATTAGAAAACAAAAAGAATTTTAGACCCAGTTGCAAAATTTAGTCCATTTGCGAGTATCTTTCTTTTACAACAGAGAGTAGTCATATGTAAACCAAGTATTCTGTTATCTAGGTCTCTTATAACCCAACCTTTCCCTAGTTTCATAAAAGATGCACAATTACTCCTTGTTTTTTCAAGCAGAACAATGTAGTATTTACCAATTGTCTAATCCAAAGGAATTCTCCGTTACAGACTTTCGTGGGAAGCTGTTTAAAGATAGACAAAGAAAAACACGGAGCATCCATTGGTGATTTGTTCATGATGCTGAAAAAGGCTTTTAAGAAACATTGTCAGACTGCAGGACTTCAGAAAGCAGCCGTAGCAGCCACTCAAGTGAAGAAAGAAGAGGAGACGAAGAAACCTAGCAAGAAAGTTGTTGACAGAAGTCATCTGACAAAAAGTCAAAGGAAACGTTTGCGCAGGACTGAAAGGCAGAAACTTGCCCGTGCACGTGATGGAATACTTAAGCCATCAACAAAAAAAGGCAAGAAATCAAATCAGAACTCTAAAAGCAATAAATCAGTCGGTAAGAAAGGCAGTGTGCAGAAAATTAAAACACCGAAGAAAAAAGTTATGAATAAGGGGCCAAAAAAAGACAATAAAGGTAAACAAAATGAAACAAAGGCTGTTAAAATGGAGGTAGAGTGATATGTTTTTATAAATAATAATGAATGAAAAACAAATGATTAAATCTTTTGATTCCTAAAGGTCTTTCTTCGAAGTTATTCGACTGAGAACAAGTCATGAAGAAAGAAAAACCAATGTCTTTTCTGTCTCTTTGGTTTTTCTTCACATGATATTTTTTTAAGTCTAGCTTTCTTCTTATGAAGAAAGTGTATTAAATCTGTTTGTAGGGCGCATCTTGCTCTGCTTTAGAGATAAGAATGCCATTAACATCCCTTGACAGTAAATTGTCATCCAATCCTGGAGCCTAATTCATCAAGTTAAGAAATAGAACAAATGGAACCAATAAACGCATAAAAACCCCCCATGATAACATAAGAGAATGAGGTTTTTGCCTCTTTCTCTCTCTCTCCTCATCTTTACCCAATTTCATTCAATTTTTGACACAACTTCACACAGTTGTTTGTGCAACTAGAGTTTAAAAAGCAAGAAAATTTGCTTAATATATCTTTCTCCGGTTTTTGAAACCCTCAAATTTCATATTTTTGCAAATTAGACAATTTTTCCTGTGTTTATAGATGTCTCTTTATATTTCTTTGTGAATGGACTTTGTCTGCTTGAAATATTTGTTCAGGACCATAATGTAATAATCATGAATCACATGACAAAACGCTTTTATGAAATCTCTTTTTATATGGTCTTCAACCAATTCTAAATAATTTGAACAATAAATCCTTTAATTTACATAAATCAAGGTGTTTTCCATTTTCAGCCACTCTTAATATTAGCCTTCATTTTTCCTAATTTATTTTCCCCATAAACGTCAGCAGCTAGTGATACCTATTTATTTAATATTTAGATAAATTCCAGAAGCAATCGGCTACGTCTTAAGGCGTCTGATATCGTCAGGAGAGGGGGTGGGTTTAATGTGGTGGCTCTTGCCGTATAATAAAAATGCAAAAATAGCTGAAAAATCTGGACCCATTAGAAAGTATTTGGAAACAACCAGAAATATTTAAAAGCAAAGAATGTCCAAAAATGGTTAATAATACAAAGAAATAGGCAGCCAAAAACCTGAAAAAATATCTGGGACTAGCAACAATCAAGATAGAAGTAGTAATGGTCATAAAATTCTTAAAGTATTTTATTGAACCCTGATAAGTCAGAAAAAATGTGTGTGAAAAGCTGAAATAGAGCAAAACCCCATATGAGAAAAATTAAGGCTCATTTCCAACTGGAACAAATCCTATCAACCCTAAATTAAAACAAGGAAATGCGTGCATTTCTATTTAGCAAATGAATTATTTTTGTAGGAGAATTTGAAATAAATACACTGTAAGAATTATAGCTACCTAAATCATAGGAACTCAAATCAACAATAATATACATGAATGTACAGTGAAGAAATGTGTGTAAAAAGCTTAAATGGAGCTAAAAAACATATGAGAAAAATACAGGCTCATTACCAACCGGAACAAATCTGCCATGCTAAGGAAGAACGCCGTATGAGCCTTCAGACGTTGTCGAGTTTCCTTCGATAAAAACGGAATTTTCTAGGAAAATTGTGAATATTTCCCCCCAAAATTTTCAGACTATTTTGTACGCAATTTAATCAAACATATCTGAAGAATTCAAATAAAAGGTGCGTAAATGTCGTCAAAAATTCATGTTTCATCAAGGGAAATTTGGCAACTCTCGAATGTTCATACGGCGTTCTTCCTTAGGCTGGCAGAAAAGCTATCAACTCTAAATTAAAACACGGAGATGCGTGCATATCTGCCGCACAAGCTCGTGAAATGAGTCATTTCAGTTATCTCATTCTCCGAATTTTTAATGCGCAACGAGAATCCCGATGTATCGTTTTGATACGATAACGTTTTGAAAACGCCTTCAATTGTGGCGTGATACCTCGCGCGTTCCGGAGAGTACGAATAGTTGTATCACTGCGCCTTAGCATGATGCGATGGAATATTTAGTACTGAGCTAGCCTCCACGCTAGACTTGTCGGTTTTCCGTTGCAGTTTTGAACGCACAGTTTTAGTGTTCTCAAGCTAGGATTCTATTTAGCAAATGAATTATTTTTGTAGGAGAATTTAAAATAAATACGCTGTAAGAATTATAGCAACCGATATCATAGGAACTAATATCAACAATAATATACATGAATGTACAGTGAAGAAATGTGTGTAAAAAGCTTAAATGGAGCTAAAAAACATATGAGAAAAATACAGGCTCAATACCAACTGGAACGAATGCTAACAACCCAAAATTAAAACAAGGAGATTTGTGCATATCTGCCGCACAAGCTCATTTGATCAGTAATTTCATTTATCTCATGCTCCGAATTTTATGCAACACGAGAATCCTGATGTATAGTATTGAACCGATAACGTTTTGAAAACGCCTTCAATTGTGGCGTGATTCTTCACGCGTTCCTTAGAGTACGAGTAGTTGTATCACTGCGCCTTAGCAATGTGATGGATGATTTTTACCGAGGTAGCCATCCACGGTGGCCTTGTCGAGTTTCCTTTTGGTTCTGTTGCAATTTTGATCGCATAGTTTTAGTGTGCTTACGCTAAGATTGTTTAGCAAATGGATAATTTTATAGAAGAATGTGAATTAATCAAGCGGTTTTAACTTCAGCTAAATAATAGAAACTCAAATCAACAATCACCTTAAACGTTTCGAAAAAGTAATGATTTATAATACTTATGAGGTACCGAATTTTTTGAAAAGCACCAAAAAAGTACTGTAAAAGTGCTTAATTTTTGCCAGCCAGCTTTAGTCGACACCCTGGAATGTTTTTTTTTATCTTTGAAATTTGATTAAATTCTGAAATCGCCTAGCCTAGTGCAACGAATGAGAGGCACATTTTGTTAATCCAAGAGGGGAAAAAGAACTGAATGCTCTCCGGCTTGATTTTCCTTCCTTTTTGTGTGATACCACATCACGCATACCTATTCCACCGTGCTAAGGAAAAACGCCGTTTAAACTTTCAGGCGTTTCCATATTCATTTAGATAATATACGAATTTTTAAGAGAATATTTGAATATTTTTCCTCTAAATTTTCGGACAATTTTGTACTCAATTTAATCTAAATTATTTGAAAATTTCAAGGGAAAACATGCTGAACATTCTTACATTCCTCAAAAATATATTTTTCATCCGATTAAATTTGACGACACTTGAATGTTCATACTGCGTTTTTCCGTTTTTCCAATCAAAGGGTATCCCAGGATAAGGGCACCAAAATGCCCCTCCTCACGGATTTTGAATTTAATGGTCTAAACCCCTTCAGGAGGTCCTAAAAACATGGTTTTGGGCAATTTTAACCTCCTGACCCCAACCACCCCCCCTCCAGCCCCGAAAAACCCATTTTTCGGGGAATTTTGGGGTATTTTCACGTTTTATTNAATGTTCATACTGCGTTTTTCCGTTTTTCCAATCAAATTTATAGAAAAAGGAAGAAGTAATTTAATAAATAATACATACATGAAATTGGAGACTGTTTATGGACAATCACTCGCCGAACTTTATCGGTATATACTTACTTAACCTCCTCCTGAGTCTCCTCATTTAGTTTACTTGGAAATAAGTAAAAAATCACATCCTAATAATTATTTACTATCTTTCGTTTATAGCAGCGTTGCGAAGTTGTGCCATTAGCGGGGCCGTTATGCTTCATAAATGTACAAGGCGATGGTGTAAGTCCGCAACCGCGCGCGTACCGCAGTTTCCGACATTGCAGACTTTCTATCAAACTTTATTTTTGAAATACAAAACTACCCAACGGCAATTTTTTAAAACTGCCGTGATGTTTCTTCTCTGCATGGAGGCAATTCTGCTAAAACTTCAAAGAATGGTGTGGATTTGTTCTCGGTTAAAAAAATAAAGTAGGAGCGAAGATTGAGATACGAGGTTGCGGACTTACATTGTCGATAAATGAAGGTTTGTTTCACCGTGGAAGTTGCAGGGACGGCTCCATAAACCTCCAACTGAATGAGGATTTTAGAAAGAAAAAAAATATGATAAATTAACTAATGTCGGTAAGTTAAAGTAGCTTTGAGATCTACACGTGGGAGTCAAAAAGTAGGTCAGAATGATTGATTAAAAGACTATCGTATCTGTAAACACTGTTGGCGCATCCATCAAAGTATAGACGACCGCAACGGACAGCTGGTACCTATGTTTTTTCTCCATTGCATCCTACTTATCAAATTAATTAGCTATTTTCAATTTCCCTCGAGTGTTTGAAGGTACTAATCCATTTCCTCCTCTCTGTAATCTTACAAGTGTGCTTTTTCCAGGTTCTCGTCTCTGCGCATTTTGCCGGAGGAAAATGGACTACATTTCGCATTAAGGAACTACTATTTTCGACTCATTTAAGGATCAACAAATAGGATGATCTAAAAGTCCCTCGCGCTAGTGCCACACTCATTTTTGCCAGGTAGTGCTGGAAAATCTGCACTTTCCCCCATTTAGGCCCATGTAAACTATGCACATTTTACCGCACGACCTGGTGAGCTTGACTACTTAAACTGTTAGAAATCGAGGAGTGAAATTCGGAGCCGGAGTCTTCATAGCGCCCAAAAAGCCCGAGTGATATGATTGCGAAGTGAAATTAGCACCATAAAAGCATATACGACACTCCGCAAAAAGAGTAGATTTTGCTCCGTAATAGTGCAAGTCACTTCGCTAGGAGCGCAAATTCTGCTCTGCATTCGTATCTTCGGGTTTTTTGGGCGTTACGTAGAAGCCACCACAGAATTTCACACCAAAATTTTTAACGGTGCGGGCATCATCTCTGTAGGTACCGCCCTGCAAAGGGGCAAGACCCCTTCATAGGATTGGTGCGTGATTTTTGGATCACCCTGTATGCGCCATGGTTTCCCTACGCTGATAAATGATTATATAGATGAGCCAAAAATATTAGTCCCTCACTGCAAAATGTAGTTCCAATGATGTTCAAGAGGCTAAAAGAACTCACTAAGGATAAAACTGGAGAAAAAAAAAAAAAAAAAAAAAAAAAAAAAAAAAAAAAAAAAAAAAAAAAAAANAAAAAAAAAACGCGTCATTCAATTGCATAGTTTTATAATTTCACCCGGTCGTGCTCGTGCCATTATAGTAGGTGCCTTTTTCTAATATCTGTTTGTGCTTAGATATGAGGGAGTAAGATGCAGAGGAGCTTCAATACACTGCAAAGTTGCAAAGTTTCAATAGAAAACGTATAACACAAGAATAGTTGCATGTTCTCTTTTAAAATTGTTCGTGAATTTTCTTCCTGATTTGATAAAAAAAAAAAAAATTCATCACATTTGAATTCCAAACCTTTTCTCGATACCTAAAATTCAAATATACGCGTACTTGTTCTCCATCCACCGCCAGCGCTTATTTTCTCTCTCGTTATGCTTTGCGGAATCTACCATCTCTCCATCTTCGAAAGAAAAGTGCCAACCACTAGAGCATCGTTTAAACGTCGTATAGATCAATTATTGAAATGCATATTTTCCCAATCATTATTACTCACCTTGGTTTTTCTTGGGCAAATAGCTCGTCGATCATTTGCTAATGAGCGAAAAAGTTCTGGATAACTTTGTTCGCCCCACTTCTCCATGAATTCGGTCATTGTCAGAAATAGTTTTTTCCATAATTTAACGATAAGAATTTTATGTCAGAATTTGCAAACCTATTCATTATTTTACATAGACGTTGGAAGCAAATATAACCTTGTACCTTTATCTCGCTACCTAACCTAACCTATACATAATTGTATTGTAGGGGTAAGACTCAAAGGACCTGAATTTCATCGCGATATTGCAAAGTTTCATCTGATAAAATTTTAGAAAAAACGATTTTGAATCCTCGGAATTATCTGTTTTGAATTTTCTCAGTGTTACGTAAGTAAGACGTCTACCCTTCAAAGAACAGAAAAATAATTATCAGGTGAAACTTTGAGACGATACAGTGTAATGGAGCCCCTCTAATTCTCACTTCACTTACAATTTTACTTTAAAGTTGACCGTAAGCTTGTGTCTTTGACCAAAGTTTTGCGTAAACTTTGTGCTATCAAGTTCTTAATTTCTTAACCTATTTTTCAAATTGCAACCTATTTTTCAAATTGCTCCTGCGCAAATTTAATAAGTACAAATCCTTTGACAAAAGTATATTCACTCCCCTCTCCGCAACTAATATTACATGTATTGTTATTGAAACATTTATTTTTACAGGTAGAGACAAAACATAATTGAGATTCTTCGCAAGAAATATACGAGGAAGCAATATTTTCATACAATTTTAATACTAACTCGTCTAATTTTTTTAAAAAAAAAAAAAGAAAGAAAGAAAAAAAAAAGAAACCTACTTGAGGAGAATCGACTAATGGAGAATTTGCATGCAATTTTTTTATTGCTTCATCTGAAAGTGTTTGAGGAGCTGATTTCACAGTATTTTTCATGATTTTTTCTGATCTGGGAAAAAGCATAAAAATAGATTTAAAAGTGAGAAAATGCCCCGCCTAAAGACGTCATCTGGCGGCATTTCTCATTTGAAAACATGTATTTTAGCAGATATAGATCATTTTGTCATATCTTCTCCAATAATTGTGTTCAATTAATGGACCAAGGGTATCCCCGTGTCAGATCTTTCAGTAGCTTCCACTTAAACACGAAATTCATCAAATTTCAGACACCTGAAAATTCTCTATTGCCCTATGACGTGAGGGGTGTCATGACATCCAAAGTTTTCATTAATCGGGGAACCGACTTGTAGCTCGAAAGTCTGGAATAATAAAACGTATCTCAAATTGTAAAACAATTTTATTCATTTAAATTACACAAGCACAAAGAACACTTCAAAGGAGTCCAGTAAGTAGGTCGGTTATTTTAGAGGTCTATGACACGTATCTAATTGACCATAACCATCACCTTACATGCAAGACACGCAAGAGGAGAAAAAAAAAACAACAACAAGCAAAAGTAAAAATATAGAGCCGATGTCCAGTATTAATTACAATTTTTTTTCGGGGGCACGAGCATTCTCGACATGCAAATGGACTGCGACGAAAATGTTTAATTAGGTACTATTCGTGAACATAGCTGGACCAGCTGCCGAATTAATCGATGTATCGACATAATAAATGTAAACTCAACAGACATACTCACTGACATGATTGCTCAGTAACAAAGTTGCCCATATGAGATAAGGAAACAAGAAATTCGGTGCAATTCTCACTGCACTAGATTGACACATTTTGTATTAGGTATACGTGATTATTTTTTTAAAGACTTTGTAGATGGTTTTTGTAAATTTTCTTTGTCTCTTTTGTTTTTAACTATTATACGTATATGGAAGTATTGAGAGTCAGTGCGTCCTTTCATGTTTCAATTTCATAGAAACATAGATTTCATTAATCCATGCCGCAGATTCGTATCCTTTATAGGTGAATCCACAAATACTTGTGCTTATACAATTAATTCACCGCGCCCACTGAAAAACAGCTTTGAGTGGTTCAGTATTTTCCTCCAAAAGTTAATGTTTCGAATAAATCTAAAAAAAAAATTAAAAATTCTACAATAGGTGGTTGTATTTTGTGACTGTTGTAAGTGCGTATCTGACTATGTCCATGCATGTCCATTGCAACGATGTTCTTAATATTTTGAATTGACTGGACACAAAAATAAGCAAAGAGGGAGCAGGTAATTTGAAATTTTTACACAATCACCGTCAAAACCAAGGCAGAAAAAGCTACAATATAATCAGTACCTATTCAAAAAGTAACAATAAAAGGCACGTAAGCGTTCACTTGACATACAATTTTTATAAAATCAAATTTCTTATCTTAGATCACGTTGATTTCATAACTAAAAAACTAATAAATCGACTCACCAACTTACAAAAATCAGCACAGCACTCTTACTTCAATATCCGCGGACAAGGGAACATCGAATGTGACATAATGCAATAGTGTATTTCCTCCGGAAAATACACGAGAATATGAGGGAAAAATCGATGAAAATCTTAAAGCTATTTATACAAAGACGTGTCATTAAGTAAGCACTCATCTACCTATATGTTTTATGTTATATTAGACTTAAGTAACCTAACAATACATAATCTGCACTATTTGACCAAATCACAATTTTTGCACCAGATTTCATGTCGTATCCCGAATGATGAAATAAAATTCACCGTGTTAAATGCGATTTTTGAAACTCAGGACAATTGGTTTGAGAAAAAGTTTAACATCCAAAAATTAAAAAGTGGTGATTTTTACCTTCACGCACACTTCTGTAAATGATATGAAAAATAATTTTAAACATGAATATAATAAGGTAGATAAGCACAAACGTAGCGATGGCCGAAATCCGAACCCGCACTTATCTCCGTTTGCGGCGTTTCAGACCTCCTGTCAAACTTTATTTTGACTAGTCGACGAAATTTCTGGGAAGTACATTAGATTTTTCTTCTCTATCAGCAGAATATTCTGCATAAATTCCAAGCTATACCAAAAGTTTGCTTGTTTTTCTTCTTCGAAAAAATGAAACAGAAGCGAAAATTTTGAAACAGCGCAAAGAAGATACGTGGTTCCATACTCGTGCTATCGAAATTAAAATTATCTCATTGTTACGGAAATATGGTTTAATTCGTGGACTAATTCTGCTTGATTACGAATATCAGACATGCTATGAATAATTGGATTGCATTTTGCAAAAAGGAACCAGAAGAATTGCAATGATGCTAAGATTGTGCATTTTCATCATTTGCAATGAAATTACTGAAACTATGAAAAAATAAAAAATTCACATGGTAATTTTGTCTTAATTTAACAGTTTTCAGCGAGTAAAATAGAAACTGTTCAGGGATAATCAGGTTTTTCTTCCAAGACAAAAGAAGCTGCACAATCTTAGCAACATTGTAATGCTTCTGGTTCCTTTTTGCAAAATGCAATCCAATTTACACCACTGATTAGACATTGAAAATAGATTTCTGAAATTTAAAGGTTCTCAAAAGTTTTAACAGGCTACTGCAGATTTTGCATGATGCTTGAAAATAATCTTTTAAAATCTCAATCATTACATTATTAATATTTGTTATAGATCGCCGTTAAAGTATCTACCTACCTATTTTTTATGTTGTGTTGTTTATTCCAGTATACTAGTAAATTCTTAAGAAAAAATTAAATTTTAAAAAATACGGGACTCTATAATAAAAACTCTCACTCCCTCATACATATCACAAATTCACATTTAAATGCGCTCAGAACCTATAAAAATAAATTTTATCACGAATTTTGTTCCCAGCCAATGTGCCTACCTAGGAATTTTACAAATATTGATGTTTGATGGCCATGTAAAAAGTAATTATCAACGAATTAAAAAAATATTGTACAAAAATAACAAAATCGAAAAATAAAAGGCTACATATTCCAATATCCAACTATTTAAAAAGATATTTTGACGGAACCATTCGATGTTATAATATTTTATTATTCAAATCGTTCATATTAATGAGGCGATTATTTTTATAGGCTCTGCTACTTTGAGTTGGGGCTCCAATTAATTAAAAGTCTTACATCTAAAACATGTATAAAACAAGCCTACGAGTAAAATAAAACGCACATAGAGTTAATTAAAATATCTAACATTGAATTCGGCGGTAAAATTCATCTTGTAAAAAAACGGAATAATATGGTAATCTTCTAATTAACATGTAAAAAGTCACTTTCGAAAGATGAAAGGAAAAAACCAGAAAATCTGTTTTCCAGATAAGCGGACATCCAGAGATTTCCTTAAATAATCAATTCATTACAAAGGAACGAGGTAAGATAAGACAAAATAACAATTCTAGTAATTTATACTTGAATACTATAACTACATCTATGAAGTTTAGCGTGGTAATCGCAGCCGATGATGAATGAAAAGAATATCAATTTGTAAAAGAAGAACGACCGATAACTCAGGATTATAGGAATGAGCGTGCTCTCAGAGAATAAATGGGATCCCTACTATAGTGGGTACACGCTTTATGGCAACAATATCTGTAAGTGAGTGCTTTAGTGCGATGGACAGGTATTTAACCATTTATGTGGAGTGATTTTGATTTTGTATTCTGATTTTGAAAGCACAGAGGCCAAACGAGGCTACTTAAATCGCACCGGGACCGAAAAGAAGGCTGCCTCAAAGGACTCAATAGGGGGCCAAAAGGACTTGTGGGGGGCCAACACGATATTAGTTTGGGTACCCTTGTCACGTAATAACAGACTCCATAAGCGAGAAACTAAAGGAATAGCATTATTTTAGGCGTCCTGCGACGAAAATCCTTGCACACGGGAAAAATGGATTGCTGATTTAACAATTAAATTGTTAAAAAAAAATATGTCTGACATGTTTCAAATGAGCATTATACAATAGTGCATTTTTTCTGCTGTAAAATATACAATGAAACATGTCGGACACTTTTTTTAACTACAAAATCGTTAAATCAGCAATACCATTTTTTCCGTGTACAAGCCACGCAGTTGACCTTCATCAAACACATTCCTAGGGCTGATGTCGCTACTTTTGCACAAGTTTGAAAAACGCACAAGAAAAGAATATTGGCAATTAAGGTAGTTGTGAGAGAGTTTCCAAAAGGAGAAAAATGGGATGAAATTGGAAGTTTTGATTTGAAATTAATTTTTCTAAAAATAAAAAAAAATCTGAAATACGAATACCATAAACAAATTATGCATCCTTTTGTTGTATTAAATCTGCGTGACATAGCTCAAGTCATTTTAGATTTATGGAATATTCAGGTACAGTTTTCTCATCTTTGCATGAGTATTCACACCGCATACATTCTTGGGTATTATCGAGTACGAACAAGTTTGCCCCACAAAAATTTATCTTTCAATTGATTTGCTTCCGAAAATGAAGGCCCCTCTCTTTTTATTTTCGAACACTTTATGGAGTCTACAATGACGTGAGTGCGCGTGTTAGAATAATAATTCTCAATTTCCATTATCCATTGTAAAAATTTCACTATTGTACCAAGAAAATTAAAACTTTAAAAATGTTTAAAAGGGGGGGGGGGGACATTGAAAGTTAACCAAGATTGAAACAACATTGACGAGACTGTAGAAAAAAATGAGCATAAAGTGCAAAACGACTAACACGAGGAGAAAAAAACAAAATAAATATGTGTTTAAAAATACGGAGACAGTGAAAAAATCAAATAAATTAATAAATAGTTACATTTTAGGAGAAAAGATCAAAAGTCAATACTTAAAATTTCTTACATAAATTATCACTTCAATACGCGCTTAACCTTTAACGAAGATGAATTAGGGATGTTCAATAAATAAACCATATGTGATGTGTCATGATATAAAAGGACGAAAATAATAAAAATCGAGGTAAGAAGAAGAATTTATAAAAATGAGTTTTCAGGCAATTTTATCAGTTGTTTGTTACACTAAGAGGCAAAAAGTCCGAAAAATAAAATTGGAAAAGAAGCGATTCGGACGATTTTCGGTTTATGTTTTTTATATTTTAGTTTTTCGTCAGCTAATGATGAAATCGATTTTCACGGTAAAAGAACTTATGGATGCAAATGCCCTCTTATTCCAGGAGTATCAATTCATAAAATATGAGCTTTTGTGGCTAAAATCTGTTTTATGTTGAGGAGAACATAAATAAAATATATGAGCTAGGAGGGATAGCGAAGAACTCACGTGGAGTTTGAATGCAATTTGAATAAAATTTTTCAGTAGCAAAAAATGAGATCACCGACTTGCTACCGAAAAAACTCATCAGGGAATCAGCAACTGATTTTAATGCATGACATCCATGATTTAAAGAGGTTCGTTCAGATATGAGAGTTCAAACAAATCTTCGATGAGAGATTTGGATGTGGACCTAATTCATCTTCAAAGGCAATTCATTCAGAAGGCACAGCGAGCGCATTTTAAAAGTAAATTTAGGATTCGTTTTGAGTTAGTGCATTTTTACTTGATTCGGAATCTTGCTGGTGTCTTGTTTTCGGCTGAATTAATTGTTTTCCTAGAAAGTATGGTGTCTGGACACCGATTTGAAGTGGCGGATGTGTTGGCCTCTTGCTTGTCGAGCTAGTTGTTGAGATGAGATCATTCTGTAAAAGAAAAAATGAAAAAAAAAATTAAAGGGGATTTCTACGGAGATACCTACATGTTGCAGTATCCATCACAGTTTCAGACATAGCAAGGACAGGAGGCAAACAGAATGGCTCATAAGTTTTGCATTTTGAACGATTGCAAAATGCGATTGCAAAGTAGCAGAGATATCGTTAAGTTGCTGTTTGATCGGAGAACGCATTGCGATATTATCGACGTCAATTTATTGCAATACTATCGGATGAAAAATTGCGATTTCATGTCATGAATTTGCAACTAAGTCGAATTTCCGTCTCGATATTGTCAAACGAAAAATCGTGATGAATTGAAATAGAATTTCAATTTTATTGAATGCGATTTTTTAGATATAAAATTGCGATAAGATCGAGAATAATCGCTTAAATCTTGGTGATCCCATCGATTTTATCGCCAGAGAGACATAAAAACATCGCAACCTCATTTCAGAATATCGCAATTTTTCTATTGAAAAATGCTGTAAGGTGCTTGGGTACTTCCCGACTTCTAATCCTAGATATCGTCGCTCCTCTGACATAAGGGCGTATCTCGAATTCCACATGAGACCCAGAAAGCATAGAATTATGCGGAGAACAGGTCTCACGAGGAAATCAAGATACGTCCTTATGCCACACAGTGGAACGAGCTAATATAGACGAGGTTGGACAAGACATTTTTGGCTGATATTTCAAATTTTCATGTTTATTTCGTCATAAAATCAATTCTAAGGAGTGTTTTTAAAAGGAGATTTCATAAAAAACCCAACGGAGCTATTTGAAACCCTCTTGCTTCATACTTTCGATACTATGAGGTATCAAAGTTGCCAGATTTTGTCCGACCTCTCAGCATATCGACTCGATCCACTGTGCGTCAAAGGTGCGACGATATTTGAATCAGTGAGAACGGAAACACACCAACTCGAAAAAATGAAAATAATCGTCAAGACACACACAAAACTGCATAAAAGGAGAAGAAGTTAGTCTAAGAAAAAAAAGAAAAAAGAAAAAAAGTTAGTCGTAAAAGATTTTTGGTGCCTAAAAGCAAGCACTTAAGGACACTTTAAGTGTCCAAGTTGGAACAGATACGGTATAAGTTCAATGATCTTTATGAAAATTGTCTGTCCTTAGTGAAAAGTGAGTATTTTCAAGTTGGTGTGTTTTCGTTCTCACTGATTCATGTCCTGCTTCCTGCTTAAAACGAGGAATTAGCAAGTGGTACTTACGCTAAGTGAGGAGCTCCTTTGTGTTTGCTGCGCGCTGCTGGACTCCCTAAAATCCGAGGATAGGTTAGGAACTGAGTTAGTCACCGAGCTGTCGCCGGGCGGCGAGGCGGAATTGGCGGAAACGGCAGCTACCGGCCCTTCCGAATGCCATACTCGCTCGCGGGGCTGCTGCATCTGCTCTTGCTGCTGCTGTTGTTGCTGCTGCTGCTGCTGCTGCTGCTGCTGCTGAGGCTTGATGAGGTGACCGCCCTGCTGGCTCAGCTCCCTCAACAGGATCCTCTCCGTCTCCTCGTTGTTCTTCCTATCTTCGTTGGCCCTCGGCTCTGCTGGGCTCCTTCCGATCGTTGAAATGGAGTTGGAAATCGACGCTATGTCCTCGCCCATCGCCACTATGTCCAGCTCCCGCTTCGACAAGTCCATCGAGTGCAACGAATTCAACATCAGCTCCATCTGCTCCTTGTAAGTCGTCGTCCTCTTCACCGCTGACCTGTCAACAAAGAACAAACCCTGCGTTTAGAATGTAGTTAGGGTTGCAGTTCGCAGAAATGAAGGCGCTTTTTCCGTCGCGGCTCCACGCCGCACAGTGCGGAACTTCCATTAGCGGCGTCGACAAAAATCAAAAGCATCGTAAAAATAGACATACGGGACTCTAAAAGGTACACTGGAAAAAAAAAACACATTGGATCTAGAGTCCAGACTCTTGAAAACATTGACAAGAAAAAATACTCTTGATTCAATCAGATTTAAGCTTAAATCAAAGGGAAATCCGCTCACATTAAGAGGCTTGGTTCTTGATTTAAGCCTAAATCTGATTGAATCAAGAGTATTCTTTCTTGTCGATGTTTTTAATAGTCTGGAATCTAGATCTAATGTGTTTTTTTTTTTTTCAGTGTATGGTATATTAAATTGAGCCCCACTGGATCTTTGTTCAACGTATTTTGACTTTTCCACTATCTGAAAGCTGGCCCAATAGGTCAAAAATGGCTATGCGCTAAATGAATGTAATTGCGGTATAGTTATGACACTCAATTTTGCGACTGAAAATGCTGAGTTCAACCTAATTTTAAACAATTTTTAAACGCAAATATCTCTTATAGTTGCAAAGACAACACGAGGGGGAGGAAACATCGCTCGATTAAGAGGTCCTTCAAAACCGTCGGCGTGCGCAATTTGATTCAAGTGGACTATTGTTTTTCTTGCGAACGAGAAATTCGAATAATTTCCGTTGCGCGAATGGTGTTTTATGTAAAATTTTAGTTAGGTATCATGTATGATAATGCTTGAAATCGCACCTTGTACTAGACTGCCTTACATCAATACGGTTGTCAACCGAAATCCTAGTTTATTTTTTGCAAAATTTCAGCGAAAAACCAGCGGATTGATCAATTTTGACCAGAATATTAATACAAAAGGCTCATTTTATATTTGCCTACGTATACATAGTGCTTCATGCTGGTGCTTATCGGTCAAAGGGTGATCCCTACTTTATTCGCAGACCTGAAGTTGCAAAGAAAGTGATGCCGCCTTAAAAAACAAAACAAAAAATATCACCCGCAAGCTTTGAGGTCCAACGTTAATCAAGGAAGTAAATTTCGCTTGAACTTTTGACCTTGTTTATTTTGTTAATCAGTCGACAATTACCGGGGAATAGAGCCTTCCTTCAAGAATTCTCCATTGATTGATTAGCAACAGATAATTACCGAGCGTCGTTATAATACAAACGGAGAGTCTAGGAGGAAAATCAGGTTATGTATGAAAACCACCTACTTAAAAAATCAGGCTCCGACTTTCGAAGTATTCTATTCCGAACACGCCTATCACCGGCGGTCTGCTTAGCGTTATCATCACGCGTATAATTTTCTCGTTATGTAAGTGCGTGTAAAGTTCCCATCAAAGTTGGCTGAAAATAAACTTATGGAGCACCAGATATTTTTCGGCGGATTTTCCGCGATACCCATTTTCTCTTCAGATATGAATTTTCAAAAACGCAAATAGTGATAAATGATATCAGAATTCAGTTTTTAGGACGCTTTTTTTCCAATGAATCTCATGGATCGGAGAAATTTCTGTCCCAGTTATTCATTTTTCGAACGTAAAAACTTCGGATGCGAATAAATGAAACGACCTATACGAACTATCTAGCCGTATACCCTATGCTTTTACGGTGTGCTTACTAACGGGAAGCTCAAATTTTCCCGACGCACAGTGGATCGAGTCAATACGAGAGATCGGACAAAATTTGGAAACTTAAAACGCTTTTATCTCCGTTTATACAAAACTTTGAGGTTCTAAAAGTGGTTCCATTGGTTTGTTCTTCTAGCGGCACCCCTTGAAATTTAAAATGTGGCGAATAAACCTCAAAATTTTCAGTTTCAGTTAAAAATTTCAAGTCCGACCTCTCTAATTGACTCGACTCACTGTGCGACGGTAAAAAAAATCACCCCGACTAGGGATCGCTAAAATAACGTGACCGTCAAACAGAGTCTAAGAAAAGGAGTCTAAAAAAGTAAAACAAGCAGGAAGCTCCAACGCATTCGCGTCGGAAAGCGGCTCTGGCGACGGTAGGTAGTTGTTACGCGTTTACGGTTTCCTTGGTAACCTTTGTTTGCTATCAGCTGATGTCGGGTAGTATGACTAGGAAGCTCCAACCACGGCATTCTTCGAAAAAAGCGCGAAAACTTATAGATTTGAATTTTCAAATTTTAAACGTAAAGTACATTTTTTCCAGTGCGAGATTAAAGCACAGACCCGTTTTGAATTATTGACAGTATCACCATGATTCCAAAAATACACTACACAACATAGCATTCGCTCACAGGAAAAAGATATCAATTAAAATAAAATCAGTCCCCCCTAAACAGCAGAAAATGGCGCCGATTCCCATCAACCAACACGCGGTCTCTCCAATGTAACATGGTCCGTTGATACTCCCCAGCTGGCATAGAATAAAGAGACTAACGTCAACAGAAGCGAAAGCCCCCGCCATTTTCATGTCAACGAAGCATACCGAAAGGAGGCTGTTTCAATAAGTACTGTTTACGTTTGCGGTTTTGGAGAGGTCGAATAATAACGGATACATACGTTTTAAGGAATTGTAAGAGTTTTCTTTTAACTTATTTATCGTTAAACCGAAGAAGTACTGTAAATTCGCTTAAAATTTAATGTTTTTTTCCACTTTTATATTTGTAGGTAACCTCGAAATTGGTTTCAATCTGCGCAGAAAAATGTTAACATTGGTTCTTACGGAGCTTTCGCTTCTGTTGACGTAGTCTATTTATTCTATGCAGCTGGGACCGTCCGGAATAGCAGCTCTAGTGCAAGCACCAGAGCCGCTAAAAGAAAAACCTTGGATTTTTTGAGAATACTTACTTGCTGCTGTACTGGGTCGGGGATGCAGCGCAGTAGAGTTCTATCGTGCTAAGTGAACATCCGTATACGCAACACTCATCCGCCACTCCACGTCCTCCCGCTAAAACACAAAAAGTTAAATCCAATTAGTGTTAACTAATTTTTTTTTTTTTTTTTTTTTTTTTTTTTTTTTTAATTTAATCGGGCGACTTAGTTTTAATTATGGAAACGGTTTCGCAGATTTTTACTGCAAACTTCGGTGAATTTTCTGCTTAGTGCGAAGCAAATTCCTCAAAATTTTCAGAGGAGTCCGCACAAACGTTTCCTCGTAAAAAATTAAACTGCCTCGTTGACTTTGGCAATAGTTGATGCGGCTTCGTTCCTTTCTACTAAACGCGGTCCATTAGTGCTGAATTGATACACTGAAAAAAAAATTGCTGATTCAACAATTCAATTGCTAAAAACAGTAAGTGCAATGTTTCAACGCAGATTTTACAACAAAAAAATGCTACTTTAACCTCATTGTAAACTAATTTAACCACGGGGGTGGTTAAAGTAGCATTTTTTTTGTTGTAAAATCTGCGTTGAAACATTGCACTTACTGTTTTTAGCAATTGAATTGCTGAATCAGCAATTTTTTTTTCCGTGTATGATTATGATTTTGTGATTTCACTTCTTTAGTTCTTAGTTTTCTCAGTTCTTATTCAGTTTTTAGGGTGCTTTAGTATTTTGTGTTCGATAACATGAATATATTCAAATGATGTAAATAAAAGAAATCGATCAATAAATCTATCGATCACTTACAGTTATTGAACTCAAACGGGCCCACGAAGCCGGTGTCCTTGCACATCATTCGAATCATGTCGGAGAGTTTTGTTCCGCAAATCCTGATGATGGCGTTATGCTCCTTCGTTTCTGACAGTACTACCTGGGCCACGATGAAAATGCTGATAACTCGAGAGGTAATCATCTTGCTTTGGTTCTGTAACATAAAAAAGAGACGATGTTCATATCAGCATATGCTTCTTCGTCTACATGAATGCATATAGAGACAACTCAAATATTTTACAACAGTGATGATGCAACACACAGGATCTAATAATTAATTTTCAAATAAATTTTAAGTTCAACCTATGCTCGAACGAGGAACGACCGGATCGACCCAGTGATGTATAGGACGTGAGAAAATATTGCGTCGCATACATTCTTATTCAGGTTTAACGTGTTGCGACGACGGTAAATGAGATAATTCATCCGGATTCTCCTTTCTCTTTCGCGACGAACCCTTGGAAGATGATTCGAGAAACAATTCTTCAAAATACAGATTTCAAATTTACCGAGTGTCTGACTTGACAGTTGTCATATAACAACGTTGTCTTCGCAGACAAACAAAGATTACATAAACGCATGTGTCATAACTGTTATACATAGCAAAACTTGCGTTTTCAAATGGTGAGCTGAATACGTAACTTGAATATATGTTTTCTGTCACCATTTTTCAATGCAAAACGGTCAAAAACCATGACGCAGGGTCATCTTCAAAATGAATGGGTATATTGCCCTTTGAAGATGCGTTTGATAACATCACCCATTCCTTTGGTGAATGCTGCTACCTTGGTCTCATGCAATGATGCGCGTTAGGCAATAATTAATCATTGGCGGATCCAGTTATTGCAAACAAGGAGGAAGGATTTTTCCTTGACCCCATACCTGTCGGGGGTCAAGGGGGTGTGGAATACCCCTCAGGGCTACTTTTGGGTTTTTTCCGGGTGAACGGGCGCACGTACCCTACGACTCCCCTTGAATCTCCTTAAGCAATCACTGGGGATGTCTCTATATCTGTAAATGATGAGATCAGAAATAAAGAAACGATGGTAATATCTCAAATACGATGAATGACAGTAGTGTGTATTCCGCAGAGCAATATCCCCATGCCGGATATTGGAACCCTTTTTTGACAGATTTCGTGCTGCAGACCCCCAAAATGACACGAAACTATTTAGTTAACTACTGACGTCCATTTAATTTTGTAATTCATGTTTCGTAAATAATTCGTCATCCTCCATGGTATGGCTCCAAACATTTAATCAGAAACAGAGGAACGTAATACATATAAAAGTTAAGATGTTGAGGATCAGTTTTTTTAAGTATCCAAAATATAGAGCCAATTCATTGATTCGATATCCGCAGCTTTATTTAAAAGAGATAGAGTAGTTAAGTCCCCACTCCGCTAAAGGCTGCGGGGAGCGTAGTGGAAACTTTTTTGTTATTCTTAAGAACCCTACGTAAATAAGTAATTTTTAACATAAAAGGGAAAGTAGTTTCTCAATGCGTCCAAAGCGAATGTCCTGGGACTAAATCCAAATCCAATGTTCAAATCCTGAAACTAATTTGTTTCTCTTCCCTCTGTTTTTCATCAAGAGAAGCGCGTACACACATGTCATGGATAGACAGGCACACGGGCCAGACAGTTTTGTCCAGAGCTGGAGCATTAATTTCGTGGAGCATTGACCATACGGAGCTGCAGTTGATTATCCTTCGGGAAAAATCAAATTCTTATTTCTCACGAATTAGAGAGTATAATTTTTCCACGCGGTGCCGCATCTGAAGTCCATCAAAACGCGATGACAAAGGCTCCATGACGCTACAAACAGCAGAACTCCGGAGCCTCTCTCTTAATTTTACTTTGAAAATCGGGCTTCCAGTCCGCATCTCCGTTGAGCTCAACGTGCCGCTTTCCTCTTAAATTTTCAAGCAACGGCGAGACAAAGCGTTTGTTGCCGGGAGTCGCGAAAATTGCTTTGGTTTTTTATCCGAACGCCCATAAAAGTAGGATACATTAGGAGCGATCTAGTAACAAGGTAACGAAAATCGATTATTATTCTTCGCCGTGTTCTTGTATTTCCATGTTCGTTATGTCACCTTAGCGATGGCACATGTCCATTGCGAATCTCTTGACTTTACTCGGAGCACGCAGATGTCCAACGGTGCTGACAGACAGAAATGGATGCGATACTTCATAAAACGCTCATAAAAGAGATTGGGAGGAAGCCGAAGACCATCGAGAGACCTTTGAACTATCACTTTCAAGTAGATTCGTTCCAAGAAATTTCTTGTCCAACCTCTCTTTTGTGCCCGCGTCTTCTCCCCATGCAGAATAAAAACCTTACATACGTCACTGGGCTCATGGAGGATTATTTAGGCCCTAATCTAGCAAGTACACAATAACCAAAGTAATTTCCAACGGCATTTCTCCATGGATTGAAGTCAATTAATGTCAGCGATAGCTGGTCAACGGTGTGCAAATAAAATGTCATTGCAAAATTAAATACACGCGTTTTCGATGGGTGTACTTCTACATAATTTTATGAGAGGTCCGAAAGTTGTATGGAATTTCAAAAACTATCTTCAGACATGAAACCAAATGAAAACAGTGTGTAAAATATTTTGTTTATATTAGACGGCGGTCTTGTGCGGACCTATCTTAGAACAAGACTAAAGCAACTGGGAATGAAGCCACAGTAATGAGAGTGCTGATTACAGTTTAGGAAAGAGAGTTGGTTCAATCAGTGATTTGCGATAGTTAAAAGATGAGGTTTAAATATTAATCGCAATTTGTCTTTATAAATGTTATTTTTGTATACCTAAAGAGCTCGTAGTCTATGAATTTCTTAAATAGCTTTGGTGCGTAAACCATATTTCATGTGTGGCAAGTTTCCCAATTCTGATAAAACATAAAATCCTCTTTAAAGTCATCTCAAAGTTTTACCCCATGGTTTGTGAACCTTTTTCTTGCTTTTACTTTTGAGTAGGATGATCATTGATCATACGCATTACCTGAAGGTTCATTTGGAAGTAAAAAATCTCACGAAAAACCATTTTGTATTCCAAGGAAGAACATAAATGAATCATTGTGAGGAGTAATACATGTCCCTTTAGGATGCTAATATGAGACGACATAAGCTGAATTAAGTAGGTTATGATCTCCGTATTGTTCTGCAACTCAACGCTTTAATTACTTTCTTACACAACCGTTTCAATTACACATTTTGGTCCATCGGACTGTCTAGTCTTTCTTCCTTGTCTTCGTGGAGCTGCGATCTTTAATTTCTGAATCAGATCAGATAACGCTTAGCTTATAAATGTAATTATAATTTTAAATCATTTGTTTTCAGCCTCCATCCTCCTTTCTTTTCGTGAAGATGTCTGATTTGTAAACTTCCGTCTCTAAAAATACCACCGAGAGAGTGGAAGGGGTAGCTGGCTCGGTATAGGAGCTACATACCTCCTCATAGAGATTCAAGATGCTCACTAGCAAAAGAAAATAGAGAAATGGAGATTGTCTTCACCCCATCTTTGTTCGTCTGTATGTCTCTCTTTGTCACCCTCTATCACATCCACAAAAAGATTTCCTTTCATGGCAGTATTTCCTCTTTATGAAAAAAATCCAGGGCCGGATTAAGGGGGTTGCCACATGGGCCGCGGCCCATGGCGGCAAATCTATAGAGGGCGGCAAATTTTGCAATTTTTTTTAAATGTAGGTATAAAAAAAATCGGATTTAGAAAAAAATTACAAACGAGAAAAGGCGACAAAATCTCTAATTTTCTGTGAGTATAGTAATTTCTACTTTTGTCGTCTTTCAGTGATACAAGAGACAGCACCTTTAATTAGTCGAGTTAAGAGAGAGACCAAACACGAAATTTGGCCTGGAATGGCGCGACTTACGAAGAGAGAAATGATGAGGACTTGAGATGAAAATGAGAAGCCCTCGGCGCGGCGCGGCGATCGGCATGTAACACATATTAGCGCCTACAAGACTGCACGAATACCTCACGCATTGCATCAAACACAGTGCGGTCACTGCGGAGAGCGTAAAACGGATAGCGCTTACAAGAATGCATGAATACCTCACGCATTGCGGCAAACACAGTGTGATCAGCGTGAGACGCATAGCACCTACAAGACTGCGTGAATACTTCACGCATTGCGTCAAACACAGTGCGGTCTGCGAGGCGCGGCGGCGGAAGTTAAAATCATTAATCCACATTAATGTTTGTTCTTTCATAATGGGCCTGTTGCAAACTTTTGCTAGAGCAAAACTAAGAGTTGTTTCTTATAGATAATGCCTCAAAAATCACGATGAGCGCATCGGCAAACTCTGAAATGCACTCATAACTTCACAAACTGCGTAAGAAATTTGCGGTTTTTTGAGCTTCCCGCTTCAAAAACGATACTACGGCACAGGTGAACATTTTGTAAGAGGAGTCGTTCCATTGTCGGCAATAATCATCATAGCCGACGCCAATCCGCCAAAACACGTTTGATGGGACGAGATAACACCTGAACTGGATTAGACCAGATAACAATCGGTGTGTTAACGTTCATATTTTCCACGCCCGAATTGATTGTCCTTGAACTCTCCTTGAATTACGCGCGGAACTGCGTGCAAGCGTCGGCCATGATGAATATCGCCGACGATGGAGCGACTCCTCTAACAAAATGTTCACCTATGCCGTAGTATCGTTTTTGAAGCGGGAAGCTTAAAAAAACGCAAATTTCTTACGCAGATTGTGAAGTTATGAGTGCATTTCAGACTTTGCCGATGCGCTCATCGTGATTTTTGAGGCATTATCTATAAGAAACAACTCTTATTTTTGCTCTAGCAAAAGTTTGCAACAGGCCCATTTTTTCGTTCATTTCTTATGAATGAAAGGTCTTGTCCACACAGAGATAGGTTTACGGAACTTAACTTTTGCGCAAAGTTTCGTGAACTTTTACCAATAGTGTTGACAGAGCTTTCCTAAAAAATGTGTTCAACACGAGTAAATGCCTCTTATGCACCCCTCCCCAGCTGGAACGTTCATTTGATGGTTTTCATTGATGTTTCAAAAAAATGAGGAGGGGGCGGCAAAATTCTAGCGGCCCATGGGCGGTAAGTAGGTAAATCCGGCCCTGAAAAAATCCAAGCATTGTCTGTATAAGTATAAAAATACCGAACTACGTTAGAGTCAATGGTTGGATCCATCTACGAAAAATAGTGTTTTCTGAGGTGACGATGCAAGCGCCTTGAGTGATGGTGAAGTGTCTCTGACTTAAAAAGAAGTCGCAGTTTTAAGGCTCTGCAAGATAAACACTACGCGTTTTAGTGTTTTGCCTTCAATTTTTGAGATAGGCCAGAAAACATCATTGAAGATGCAATAGTTACCTATTCGAGGATTTGAGTCACGTGTTGTCTAAGAATACTGATTGTAAGTAAATTATTTCAAATGCCTGACAATTTTGAAGCTGGTGCTATTTTTCTATTCAAATATTCACGATTACCAATAAAATATTCAAAAAATATGATTCACCCTCTAATTTTTTTAGGGAAGGTTTCAGGCAGGTTGTGCTTCTTGCGCATGTATACAGAGATAACACCCCCGACTGATAATGCTGCCGTGCTAAGGAAAAACGTCGCATGAAAATTCGAGAGTTGTAAAATTTCCCCGCATAAAACATTTATTTTTGAGGAAAGTTATTCATATTTTTCCTTGAAATTTTCAGATATTTTAGACTTAATTTCGTACAAAATTTCCTTAAAAATTTGAAGATAAATATTCAGAAATTTCCCGGTAAATTCGGTTTTTATTGAAGGAAACCCGACAACGTCTAGAGGCTCATACGGCGTTTTTCCTTAACAGGGCAGAATGGGCAACAACTCTTCGCGTACCAGATTCAAATCCGTCCGAAAGTGCACCGGGCGCGATGCAAGAGGTAACTTGACCGCCTAAGTGAATGCATGCATATGTTGTGTTCTATTGCAAAGTGTCAGTGGCCAGAGACCTCCTAGCGCGACGCTCAGAGCTTTTAAAGCACCAAAGCCGCGGGATATATTTAGCTCAGGGCATCGAGTTGCACTTTGAGAACAAGGCTCGAATGCATTTCCTAGCTTGTAAGCAAAAAAACAGATCTACTCATGTAAAGTATGGACATGCAGACGGGGACTGATAAACGAGGAACTGGAATATGATCCAAGCCTACACTTGTTGCCTTATTCAGTTATCTTTAGAACATGGTAAGAAAATCACGACTTTATTATGATTTCCCTTGGATTAGGACTCCACTTTTTTAAAATTTTTAGGTGGAGATCTTTTTCTGGATTTTATTTGTTTTTCCCCCTCCGAACTGTGATTTCAGTTCCTCAGCTGTGGTTAACAAGCCTTCTAAAAGTGTTCCATTTTCGAGTTAATCGAATCATACATACCTACTTTCGGTATAAAGAGATACAGTATAAAAGAACGTAAGATTGTACTATTGTCAATAGAGCAGCTCGGGAATGAGGATTATGAAACGGACAACCGGTTACACGAACCGGAAGTGCGGTATAACAAACCGAATGGGAAGATATGAAACACCGAGCGATCGGTTTATACGACCGAACTTCTTTTTTCAGTCATATACATTGCATCGTGGATCGGTCTCAGTAAGAGGAGATAATTATGCAGGTCTCTGAAATTTCATTAGATGGATCAGAGAGCTTTGATAAGAAAATCAACACGTGTGCAAACGCTTTGGAGGGGAGGCGTCTATTTTAGGTCGATCTAGCCGACTGATTTTTCTTTTAAAATTAGAGCTCTCACGCCCTTCAGATAGCACCGTGCATATTAATCACAGGGAAGAATTGATAGAATTACAGAATTGGAATCTCATTCTCTTGGCCCCATTTCAACCACCACCCATTTTCGTCACTTTGTTCACAGATAAAGGAAAGCATTTTATTGCATTGGATGAAATGGATGCAAATTCGCGGCATCTCTACCGTGTTTATTGTTGGTATAGCATAGAAGCTCTGAATTTATGTGCAAGTCTGGCAACGGCGGAAATCAAATCGATAATTGGAATATTAAGATCAAATAAACAATACGATAAACATATTTAAAAAACAGAGAAAAGAACGTTTAAATCAGTGACCAAAACCTTTATCGCTGTCTCTATTGTGGTAACCTTATCGCGCGAGACATTGTTATGTCTCGCCGCTCTTTTGTTTATTTGCTATCTTCCGGAAACTTTGACCACATTTTTGATCTCACCTGCTATCTACAAATATCCGCTGACCTCAATAAACCTCGATGCTTTTGGAAAAAAATCGTCACATTTCTCTTACTTTTTAACATAAGACGGTATCTTGAACTGGTGAACTGCAATGAACACAGTGGACCAAAATAACTGTCATTCGCACTGTTGGTTTCCTCTTCCTTCCTTTTCTGAGCTATTAATACGATCTGCCCTATCTTCGAAAGCACTCTTCTCTATAGCATTTCTCCTGATTAATAATAGTAACTGTTAGTTCCTCATACCGAAGACCCATGCTGTGGATATTTAAAACTCAAACACTGTTGTAAATAAAACCGTCCTTATTGAGACTTTATGCAGAATAAAGAACTGCACGTTTATGGACTTGGAAAATGCTTTCCATCTTGCAAAAAATACGTAGGTATGGAACCGTTCACAAAATAAGGCATGCTCTTTTCGGACTTTTCGACCCCTCCCCCTTATGACGCTTTTGTGACGTAGATCCCTATCCTTCCAGTTTAAAAACAAAATGGCGTGGCACTTTTCTCAACCCCCTTCCCAATTTACAGTGTTACGTATTTTATGAACAGCCCCTAAGATCTTCCTTTCGCAGGGGTAGACGAAAGTGCCATGGTGAGACCTATAGTACACATCGCTAACCGTTTAGATGCATTCAGATCAAAAGGAACTTTATTCATTGTGACATAAGCCCTTAGATCAATGAGAGTTCATGCAAGACAGAGCTCATGTTATAATGGATATCGTTTTTTTTTTGTATAAATACGTCCATTTGTGTGTGGTTACAGTCTCGAATGGTAAGTTCAAATACATAAACCTCTTGGAAAGAGTACCTCTGTGAGCTTTACTTTAAAAATAACTTTGAATAAGTAAAAATGAATTTACTTTGATTGGAGTATTTTGGTCAGGAGTTTATTCGCAGCAGTCGAATTTTTTGAGCGTGGTAAATCTGCCAAAAATATTAGTAGTAGTCTCAGCAGTATAGATTATCAAATATAACGTTGCTTTAATGCGTAGACTCGACAGTTTTGCCAATAATTTTTTCTCCATGGTACTTCCGCAAAAGAAGGAGATATTGAGGCAGAGAGGGATTAAATAATTATTCGAGACGTACAGTGAGGGCAAAGAGGAGAGAATTCGCCTTATCATTTACTTAGGAGGTCCTTATACATATTTTCAATCGCTTGTGCTTTATATATCTTTACGTGAGACGCTGTGGAGGAGTAGGAAACAAAAATAGAAAAAGATTTCCTTCCTCTTGTGTAATCGCTTTTCATTGAAAAAAATATACATACGTACACTTTAAATTTGTTGCAATCTCTACCAATTATCACGGCTGAGTTTTCTTTGAGCATATTCTACGCATCTGCCCATTGATCAGAGCATGAATGTATAGGATCCTTGGCATATTTTTATAGGTTATCATTGGAAGACACATAATAAGCACTTCCTCCCTCCTCTTCATTTCTTTTTGCGCCACAATTACCAAAGATACTTTTTACTTCATTCTTTAGCCTGATCACTTTATTCCATCTGTTTTGAATGATTCATCGATTCATTATCAACCGACAGACAGTTGTTTACTGGCCTTAATTAGTTTTTGCTCCGTCTTGTAGGTATACAGGGCGTAAGTAATTGAGGAATTACTTCTCGACTGAATATTGTAGTTTAATTCCGGTTTAGAAACTGTCTGTTATCCTTCGTTAACGCATGGCATAGGACTTGTATTAGAGACCTCTTACATGAAAATAAAAAGCGTGCAATCGTGCTAATGAGCCATTTTCAATGCGAAAAATAATGGGGAACTATCAATATGAACACCAGCCAAAAGTTCCAAGTAGTGTTCTGCCTACCCGGGCGCCATATTTTAAATGGTGCCTTGCAAATCGAGCCCTTCGGCGCCCAAAAATTGGGGGGTTAGCTAAACTAAGGGTGCCGTCCAGCTGGGCACGTAGCCAGGGGGGCATAAGGGGCTCAGGGTCCTCTCTCCCTCTGAATGCAAAAAAGAGGTCTTTTTCATAAATGATTTTCCGAGGAAAGATTCCTGGACTTATCAATTGGAAAGAGGTTACTTTAACGGCACGTCAGTTCGCCTTCAATTGTTAGTATAGGCAACACAAGCTCTCACGTGGTCGAATAGTGGTATCATCACCCATATAAGGGTAAAACGGTCTGTTTCAGAGAAAATTGGCACAGTTCTGGATACGAGCTTGGTGGCGCCTAAAATTTTGACGCGCCTCGCGTCGATTTTTTATTTATTTACTTTTATTTTATTTATTTATTTTATTTTATTTATTTATTTTATTTTATTTTTCAAATTCTCAATCGCGAATCAGCGGTAGCGCTCCCAACGCATCGTTGGAGGCCGGCGGTCATGCTTAAGCAGAACGTTAACTTGACTCTTAAGAAATTGTAAATGGCTCCAAAAAAGTGGGCTTCACGTCCAAGATAACCACTAAAACTTTAGAGGGAAAGTAGAGCACTGATTCAAAATTATTTGATACATGGAGAGAAATATTCAATATGGGGAATTATTAGAAAGCCACTTCTCTTATTGTTAGATATCTCAGCGATTATCCGCGAGGTGTAAGAGGTGTAAAGTATAAATATGCATCTGAAAGTTAAGCCGCTAAGCGCGAACATCACTTGCATCACGCATCACTAGCATGCTTTGCTCTCTAATTTAAACCTTTCTGCCCATAATATCTAGCTAAACGAGAAATGAGTAGTATTCACGCAAGATTTAGAGCTAAATTTTTACCATACGTGTTTAAAGCTCATTCTAGCAGCTCTTTTGTCATCGTGCTAATACACCCGCATGCAGCCCCCCCCCCCCTTCACGAACCGGGGACCTCCTCCGTAACGACAAAGCGAAGTTCAATGTTCCGTACCTCGATGATTTTATAAAACGCATGATTTCTACGCGTGATAAAACCATATTAAATAAAATAATCACACTTTCGAAGACGATAAGAGCTTATTGTTGACGAGAAATAAACTGCTTGTAACCCTCAAAATACCGAATTTTACCGCGCAGTCGTAAACAGAATAATTAATCTTTGATATCCCAATCAGCTGGGAGATTATTTCAGTCCTTTGCTCGGATAGCAGCAACGTCTCGCCGTCGATCATGCTCGAAATAACGATAGAACTTTTCATGTAGGTAACGGATATTCAAATCGTTTCCGCTTCGTTGCACCCTTGTGCCATGTGCCCTACTTGTTAAAATTTTAGCTGGACCAGAAAATCAACCCCGTCTATGAATCAGTTGGCGTCAAAAGAGGACAAGTCCAGTTTTGCATGAGCCTTGGCTTGCATACAGGCCCGCCACATCCCATTTCGGGCCCTGGTACCAATTTTCTGGCCCGGGCCCCTAGCACAGGGGGGGGGGGGGGGGGGCCTCCCCCGGGAAATTTTTGAAATTTTAAATCTATTTGGACTCATTATGAAGCTCTTATGATGGAGATTTTCCATCAATTTCTGCAGAATAATTACGCCTTTTTGTTTACTTTCAGCACCAAAAACTTTCGAATTGTTGCATTCAACACATCTATAAATTTTTTTTTGAGGGGGCAGATGCTAATTTTCAATTCTATGGGGAGCCGGGCCCCTCTGGACTCCCCTTTCGTACGTCTATGGCAAGGGAGTTAA